>JAUMHM010074834.1:0-13900 GCA_032362435.1 Melikaiella ostensackeni
TCAAAAAGTGGTTACAAAGTTCAATATGCTCTGAAGGCTAAGATAAAAAATATAAAAACGTGTCTTCAATATCATTATACTCGTATTAGACTATATACAATATTAATTTAAGCTTAATTTTAATGATTAAAGTTGATAATTGCGTCTTCAGTTACATGTGGAACCATCCGACCCATAGGTGGTTACAGCCAGGGGAGATTACATTTCGCACTTCCGCGAATTTTTAGGTATAGAAAAAATTTCTTTCTTAAGTTTTACAAATGCCCCTAATAATAGCCAAAATACTGCACTGAAAACACCTAGATTCATTATATTAGCGTCTTCAATTAATAAAATATTTAGCGGTTACACAAATGTGCATATTTGATGAGAATCATCCATATGCCGTTTTTCAGGAGAAAGTTATAAATCAACATACCATTAAGTTAGATTTGAATTTATAAAAAAATTTACTATTTTAAACATGCAGACGCACCGACAGCCAAAACTAATCGATTAATTTATTTTTTCATACAAAATCATCGCTGACTAAATAATATACCGTTTCATATAATATAACATCGTGGTTCAGAAAATATTACTAACTGAAGATTATATTTATTTATATTCAACCCGAAACTTTTGTCCAAAATCACTGTAAAACTCTTGGAAATTAATAAGCGTATTGAAATTAAAATTTTCAAATAAATTGATAGTTCAGAGGAATAAAAAGAAATTTGGCGGGCCTGTAAATGTCTTCATATAATAAACATAACTGTACCAACATGACAATAACAATAATAATAATAACAGTAAGAAATTATTATATTACAGGCCCGCCAAGTGTTTTTTTTATTCCTTTAAACTATAAATTTATTTTTTCATGAAACGAAGAAATTGTTTAATGAACTAACATTGAACTAATTCCTTTTATTAAAAAAAACTTCTATTTATAAATTTTCCTACTAATCGTACTTGGCTTCATTTTTTGATTTCACCAGTTTGATTACCTTGTACATAAATAAATAAAATATTAATAGTCATGTACTTGGCGGAATTTTTTCACACGTAGTGTTTTTGGTACGATAATTATCAACGTGATTTATTAGCACGAATGCACACCTTACAAGATGATGCAAAGTTTTCTCCTCAGGGTTTACTCGTTGAAAAAATGAACCAAGAAATGTTTCTTTTATACAAAATGTTATAGCGGGCCTAACGGATTCTCTTCCATCATGAGTTACGTCCCAAATTCGAAGGCATTATATTTCACATTAGCATATTTTTATAATTTATACAAGTCCCTGGGTCAACGAATGTGAAAGTAGTATATATTTTTTGTAGGTTAATTTAGAACCAATCTATTCAGATTATTCCATTTTTTAAATAGGAAGAGGTAATAATTCAAAACAATAACACTTTTCTAAAAATTGCTAACTTTCTTAAATCTGTATACTATACTTAAATAAAATAGGTATCTTTTGGTAGGTTGATTTAATTATTAATAATTCAATTAAAAAGTAATCTTAACAGTATTCATAGGAATTCCTGCTGATTGGAACAAATCTTTGCTTAATGTGTCTCTTTTAAAATTTCTTAAAGATCGAATTGAAATCTACTTTCTTACGACAATTTTTTGTGTACTAAAAAAAAAACACTCAAAAAGTTCAAAAATCGAAAATAGACTTCGAAACTACCCACTTCTACGGCTCGTTACAAACAAATGTACAATAAATGTAAAGAAAAAGAGAACAAGGAGAAAAAGAAAGAGTCAACCAAACCAACCTCTCACTCTTTCTTTTCTTCGTCTTTTTTACACTACTGGGGACCAACATGTTTCGAAGCCAATTTCCAGGTATATCAAGATTTTTCCAGGTATAATTTTTCTTAATATGGAGCCATTCAAGTTACATAATACTTCAATAACCTTAATTTATCATCCACTTGTGAATGGCTAAATTTTAAGTAATTAACATGAAAAATCAGAATATGCATACAATTTTGCGAGTTTATTATGAATAATGTTTTTTTAGTCCTTGCAAATATCTAAATGGGTGAACTGATTACCTTTTTTGTTGAAAATTCATATTTTCGGGTTAAAAATTCCACTGTTTTGTACAAAACTCGTATTTTTAGCTTGGAATTCCAACAGTTTGAAAGAAAACTCAAAGATTCAGTTGAAAATTCGTCTCTCAAGGTTGAAACTAAACTTTTTCGTTGAAAAATCATATTTTCGGGTTGAAAGAACAACTGTTCTGTACAAAATTTGTCTTTTTGGCTTGAAAATTCAATTTTCTGTAAAAAATTTGTCTCTTTGGTTTGAAAATTCATCTCTCTTGGTCGAAACTTGATCTTTGTTGTTTAAAAATGCAACTGTATGGTTAAAAATTAATCTGTTTTGGTTCAGGATTCAACTATTTTATTGAAAATTCAACTATTTGGTTGAAAATTAACTTTTCTGTTAAAGATTCATATTTCCGGGTTCAAAATTCAACTGTTTTGTAGAAAATTCAACAATTTGGTTGAAATCTATTTTTCTTTCTTGTCTGAGAAATCTTTGCTGGTTGAAAATTCAACTCTTGTTGAAAATTCGTCTCTTTAGGGTGAATTTGACTGTTTTTTATTAAAAATTTGAATTGTTTTTGGCTAAAAGTTCAACTATTTTGTTGAAAATTCGTTTTTTTTGCTTGAAAATTGAATTTTTTTACTGAAAATTTAACTATTCCATTTTTAGTTGAAAATGTATTCTTTTTATAGTTGCAAATTCAACTATTGGGTTGAAAATTTGTCTTTTCTGTTAGAAAATTAATCATTTTGGCTGAAAAGGCAACTGTTTGGTTGACTATTAATCTGTTTCATTTGAGTATTCAACTATTTTGTTGAAAATTCATCTTTTTGGGTAGAGAATTCATCTTTTTTGGTTGAAAATTCAACTACTTGGTTAAAAGTTGAAATATTTTGTTGAAAATTCATTTCTTTGGTTGAAGACTCATCGTTCAAGTTGAAAATTCATCTTTTTGGTTGAAAATTTAACTATTTTGTTGAAAATTTATATTCTCGGATTGAAAATTCGAATCTTTTGTTGGAAATTCGTTTTTTTTTTTGGTAGAAAATTTATCTTTTTTGAATTGAAATTCAACTATTTGGTTGAAAATTTATGTATTTTGTTGAAAAATCGTATTTTTTGTTGAAAATAATTTGTTTTGGTTAAAAAACCAACTGCTCGGTTGATAATTAATCCGTTTTCGTTGAGTATTTAACTATTTTGTTTAAAATTCGTCTTTTTTGGTCGAATCCAACTGTTTTTTATTCAAAATTAAAATCTTTTTTTGTTGAAGATTCAATCACTTGGTTGAAAGAGGAACTATTTTGTTGAAAATTAATTCTTTTGGTTGGAGACTCATCGTTTAAGTTGAACATTCATCTTTTTGAATGAAAATTTCACTATTTTGTTGAAAATACACATTTTCGGGTTGAAAATTCAAATCATTTGTTGGAAATTCGTCTTTTTTTCAGTTGAAAATGCATCTTTTTTCAGTTGAAATTCGACTATTTGGCTGAAAATTCTTTTTTTTTTGTATAGGAAATAATTCATTTCAATTTAAAAGGCAATTGTTTGGTTGATAATTAATGTGTTTCAGTTGAGTATTCAACTATATTGTCGGAAATTCATTTTCTTTTGGTTGAAATATCAACTATTACATATTTCGTTGAGAATTCACCTTTTGAAAATTTAACTACTTGGTTGAAAGTGGAACTGTTTTGTTAAAAATTCATTTTTTCTGCTTTAAAATTCATCGTTCAAGTTCAAAATTCATCTTTTTGGTGGAAAATTGAACTATTTTGATAAAAAATCAACTCTTTTGTTAAAAATTCGTGTTTTTGGTTTGAAATATATTTTTTTTCAGTAAAAATTTGATCTTTTTTGTTTAAAAATGCAACTGTTTGGTTGAAAAATAATCTTTTTTGGCTGAAATATCAACTATTACGTTTTTCGTAGAGATTTCGTCTTTTTCGGTAGATAATTAATCTCATGTTTAATTTAATTAATTACTGTGTTTAATTTAGGAAGTTTTGACAAATCATTACAGAATATTTTTAAACATATTAATTATCACCATCGAATGACTAAATAAATTAATAATACTGAAAACATAATTAATCATTTCTTGAATTCGTTCCTAAATTATATGAATTTGAGTAATAATTGAAAAAAAAAATTATTTTATATTCATACTTGAAATTCAGTGCATATTTAACATATTGATACTTTGAATAAAAGATGTTTTCTTCAGAGTAGTGAAAATGATATAAAGAATTTTGGTTTTCACTATAGCTTCAAAACTATAAAAGCTATTCTATTATTGAAAAATCATTCTCATTCAATTTTATATTACATTTTTTTTTAATTTAGCAAGTTCGAAAAAAATTTTCTAACGTGAAAAAAATTCCCTGACATTTCCAGATTTTTCCAGGTATATAAAAATTCCCTGACGATTCCAGATTTTCCAGGTTTTTCTCTCATGATACAAAATTTTTTGTTGACATTTCTTTCTTTCTTGACTCGAAAATCTTGCTTGGTCAAAAATTAAACTATTTTGATGAAAATTTGTCTTATTTGGTTGAATTGAACTGTTTTTGATTTGAAATTAAAAATTTTTTTAGCTGAAATATCAACTCATATTTTTAGTTGAAAATTCATTTTTTTTTGGTTGAAAATTCAACTACTTGATTGAAAGTTGAACTACTTTTTTAAAATTCATCTCTTCGGTTGAAAATTGGACTACTTTGTTGAAAATTAGTTTTCCTTTTGCTTGAAATTAATTTTTGTAACTGAAGATTTAACTATTTCAGTTTTGCTTGAAAATTTATATATTTCTTAAAAAAATGTATGTATTTTCGCAAATTCGTCTTTTTCTTGTCTTCCACTTTAAATGCGAACTGAATTAAGCCAATAAGAAAATCTACCTATTTTTGGTTGAAAGTTAATTCTTTGATTATTCTTGGTTCAAAAGTCTACTATTATAATTTTGGTAAAAAATTCACAATTTTTGGTTGCAAATTTTATTATTTGGTTGAAAATTTAATTAATTTGTTAAAATGTCATTCCTTTTGGCTTAAAATTAATCTGCATTGGTTGAGAATTCAACCATTTTGTCGAAAGTTCGACTTTTTTGGTTGGATTACACTGTTTTTCTTTTAAAATTACAATCTTTCTGGTTAAAATATCCAAAGCTATTAAATTTTTCGTTGAGAAATTAATCTTTGTTAGTTGAAAATTCGTTTTTCTTTTCCGCTGAAAATTGATTTTCTTGACTGAAAATGTAACCACACCATTTTTGGCTTAAAATTGATATTTTTGATTAAAAATTGTTCTTTTTCAGTTGAAAATTCAACTATTTGGTTGTAAGTTGAACTATTTTCCCGAAAATTCATTTTTCTAGTTGAAGATTCATCATTTCAGTTAAAAATTCGTCTCTTTGGTTGAAAATTGAACTACTTCGTTGAAAATTCTTTTTTTTGTTGGAAATTAATTTTTTTTTCCTAAAAATTGAGATGAAATCTACTTTCCTATTAAAATTTTTTGTGTACTAAAAAGAACACCCAAAATGTCCACATATCAGAAATAACTGAAAATTTAAACATTACATTTTTGCTAAAAAATTTATCTTTCTTAGTTGAAAATTCATGTATTTTCTTGAAAATTCGTATTTTTCTCGTTTGGTCACTTAGAAGCGAATTGAATTCATGGAACACAATAAAAAAATCCAACTGTGTTTTGTTGAAAGACAAATTTTTGATTTTTTCGGTTGAGTAGTATACAATTATATTTTTTGTTAAGAATTAATCTTTTTTGGTGAGAAATCTTATTATTTGGTTGAAAATTTAATTATTTTGTTAGAAAGTCATCCTTTTCGATTCAAAATTATTCTTCTTTAATTTAAAATTTAACCACTCAGTTAAAAATTCGTCTCTTTTGGTAGAAAATTAATCTTCTTGGTTTAAATTCATATTTACGGATTGAGAATTCAACTTTTTCGTAGAAAATTCGTTTTTTGCTTGAAAATTCTGCAATTTGGTTGAATTTTTTTTCTTTATTGGCTGAAAAGTCTTTGTTGGTTGAAAATTCAACACTTTGTTGAAAACTAGTCTTTTTGGTTTGAAAATTTATCTCTTTTGGTAGAGTTTTCATATTTTTTGATTGAAAATGCAACTGTTTTGTTGAAAATTCATCTTTTCTGATTGAAAATTCATCATTTTAGTTGAAAATTCATCTCTTTCATGAAATATTTAACTATTTTGTTGCATTTCGTATTTTTTTCAGTTAAAAATTAATTTTTTTAATGAAAATTTAACTACTTGGTTGATAATCAGAATGATATGTAATGGTTTGATATCTCGGGGTTTACTGTGATTTTAGCATAAAAATAAATTAATCTTAAAATGAGATCAAAATATCTTTAAAGAGTTTTGTCAAAAAATTAATTCAAATCCAAATAAATATTTGTCAACGCTATACCATCAATTTAAAAAGAATCGTAAATTCTCGAAGTTTGAAATATTGTAGTTATAAATCTTATATCAAATCGATAAAACAAGTAGTCAAAATATAAATGATTTCCACTTCTCAGCGCCACCAAATTGAAAAAAATTTCGTGATCATAATTCACTGTGATTCTTTTACATATTCAGAAAAATTTGAAATTTAAAGTGGACAGAATGAATGTCCATATACGTCAATTACCACTGTTAATATATAATAGAAATAAATCAAATAGATGAGGAAGTATCACATTAATTTAAATTTGAAAAGAGTAAAAAACACATTTTCGCGGAATAGATAGAAATCATAGTTTATCAAGTTTTTGAGAAATTGTAGAAGTCCTCCACCTTTGCACACTCTGGCTTTATAATTGTCATTTCAAGGCGTACATTTCAAAACGAATGTCGAGAGTTCACCGACCGCGTTAATAGAATAATGAGTCAAAATGCCAACAAATTGTCGGGTATCATTTCGCGAATTAGTGTTATGTCACTTCCACTAATTCTCTATTATTATAGCCTGCATAATTTACTTTACAGATGCATGTATGTATCCATTTTGCAAGAATATGTCAGCTGATTTGCCTACCCATGTAGAAATTGCGATCGGGATTTGGAAGGGCCCCGGCTAGTTTTCCCCATTCCTAATCGGGCACTGATCGGGAAAAATAGAGAGGGCTTGGCAAGTTCTGTAATGCTGTTTAAGGCGTCTCTATCTGGAACTTCTAACCAGATCCTAACGGGAATACCCTTCCACCGCCCGTCTAGACCCTTTCAATTTTCCAGTACGTTCAGCATTCAGACGTGACATAAATATATGTGAAAAATGATTAGTAAACAACAAAATAAACAATAATATTTGAATGCATACAAATTTTGGATGCATTATATCAAATGTTTATATATTGTTGCTAAAAAATCATTTTTTGCATACACTTTTATTACACAACATGTGAATGTTAAACATTTGCACTCAACTAGGACAATTCATTATTTTTAATATTTTCCACTGGCTTTCACTTACACAGTGCAAATTCAAGAGTTTCCCTTATACTTCATATAATGAGAAAATATTGTAAAAGAATAAAATCTTTCTGAAGAAAAAAGTATCCTCAAAAATAAAAAAATACTTCAAATCAAAAAAAGAGAGTATTTAAAAAGAATTTCTTTCAAACTTTCAAACAAAGTAGTTTTACTTCCACCCAATTAGTTGAATTTCCGACCAAAAAATATTTCAATTTCAAATCGAAAATAGTTCAATTCGAAAAAAAAAATTTAACAAAAAAGTTAAATTTTCAAACAAGAAACAATTTTCAGTGAAGAAAGAAAATCAATTTCAACCAAATTGTTCAAGTCTCAAATAAAGACGAATTTCCCACAAAGCAATTAAATTTTCGAACTGAAATTATGAATTTTTAACACAAAAAGACGAATTTTCAACAAAACAGTAGAACTTGCAACCAAAAAGACGAATTTTCAAACAAAAGGGATGACTTTCACTCAAAAAAATAACTGTTTGTAGGAAAGACAAATTTTCAACCAAATACATGAACTTGCAAACAAATAGTTAGATTTTCAACTAAAAAGTTAAACTTTCAACTAGAAAAATGAAATTTCAACGAAGTAGTACAATTTTCAACCAAGTAGTTGAATTTTCGACAAAAAAAGATTCTAATTTTAAATCAAATATAGCTGAATTCATCCAAAAAAGACGAATTTTCAATAAAAAAGTTGAACTTTTAACCAAAACAGATGAATTTTGAACCAAACAGTTGAATTCTTAACAAAAAAGATGATTAGAAGGAATGACTACCAAAAAAGATGAAGCTTCAAACCAAAAAGTTGAAATTTAACAAAAGCAGTCGAATTTTCGAACCGAAAATATGAATTTATATCAAAAAAGTTAATTTCCAACCAAATAGTTCTATTTTCTACCAAAATAGTAGGATTTTCAACTGAAAGGGATGACTTTTAACGCAAAATTGACAAATTCTCAACAGAATAATTGAATTATCAGCCAAGAAAAACTGAATGTTCAACACGAAGATATGAATTTTTAACAAAAAAGTTAATTTTGAACCAAATATTTCTATTTTCTACCAAAATTGTAGAATTTTCAACCCAAAAAGACGAATTTTCAACCAAAAATGATGACTTTTTGACAAAATTGACAAATTTTCAACCAAAAAAGAACATTTTTAACCAATAGAGATGATTTTTCAAATAAAATTATGAATTTTCAAACAGAAAAATGAACATTTAGCAAAGGAGTTCAATATCCAACCATGCAGCTGAATTTTAAACCAAAAATAATAATTTTTCACTAAAAAAGACAAAATTTTCAACTTTCAACCAAGTAGTTGAATTTGCGACCAAAAAATATTTCAATTTTAAACCAAATATAGCTGAATTCAACCAAAAAAGGCGAATTTTCAACAAAGTAGTTTAATTTTCAACCAAAAAAGATAAATATTGATCCAAGAAGTTGAATTTTTAACCAAAAAGGATGATTAGAAGAAATTTCTGCCGAAAGAGATGAAACTTCAAACCAAAAAGATGTAATTTAACAAAAGAGTAGAATTTTCAACAAAGAATGATTCTTCAGTCAAGAAAGGGAAAAAATTCAACCAAACTGTTGAATTTTTATGCCAAAAGAACGAATTTTCTACAAAGCAGTTGAATTTTCTATCCGAAAATATGTATTTTCATCAAAAAAGTTAATTTTCAAAAAAATAGTTCAATTCTCTGCCAGGATAGTTGAAGTTCCAACCCAAAAAGACAAATTTTTCAACAAAACAGTTAAACTTGCAACCAAAAATAAGAAGTTTAACTAAAATGATGAATCTTGAACAAACAAAAAAAATTGTTAGCTGTTCAAAATTCAAACAAAAAACGGCTACCCGTTTTCGAAACAATCGACTTTAAAAATTTCTTTTATGGACTGAAATGTTTATGTATTAAATTCTCATGCAAAATTATCTAAATTTAACATTTTGAACACTTGCGTTTCATCTAAAATTCGCTTTTTTTTAAATTTCAACTGTTGAAAATTCAAATATTAAAAATGAAAGAAAATTGAAAACTGAATTTTAAACGGTTAAATTTTCAGTTGTTAAAAGTAGAAGAAAATTGAATTTTCAACAGTTGAATTTTTAACAGTTGGTTCTTCAACAGTTGAAAATTTAACTGTTAAAAAAGCAATTGTTAAAAAAGCAAGCGTTAAAAATTCAACTGTTGAAATTTCGATATTCAACAGCTCAATTTTTTATTAAAAACAAGTGTTGAAATTGTTTTATTCACATAATTTAACATTAAAAAAATTTGAGAAAACCGATTTTTTCGACAACATGCAGTCATCGACAAATTTAATAATGTTTTTTCAAATTAATATTCACCCAATGAAATTTCAGTAGGAAATTTATGAGATTAAAAAAATTCTAACTCTGATCATCTGCTTGTATGAAAGGAGAAAGGAATGATCTACAATTCGCGCCAAAAGCTTTTATTCCAAAAATTTGTGTTAAACAAAGGAACGCTGACAATATTGAAAAATTGAACTTCTATTTTGATTGACTTCTGTCTTTTTTTCTAGGTAGAGTAGCTTCCTTAGACATATCTTTCTTTCATTTTTTATTTTTTTGAAACTGAATTTTGTTAGTACGATCAATTTTTTATATCACGTTATTGAAAAAAGTAGCAAAAAAGTAAGTTTACAACGAAAAAAGTAGCGAACAAGTAGCCTTGTCTAAAAAAGTATCAAAACAGTTAAAAAGTGTGAAACTTCGAAGCCTGTAATTAGGATCCAACTAAAGCATGGCTAAATTACAAGATTGGTGTCTGACTAGACGTAAATAGTTTTCCTAGTCACAAAGAGTGGAAAATTTTAACAGAGCAATAAAGGGCTCTGACTAGAAATTACTAGTCCAGTTGTTCTAGCGAGATTCTGACCACTGTCCTAATTGAAATGAGAACAAATGGGGTGCTTTCTACATGGGTAGCTGGACCAACTGTCAACAAGATTATAAACTTGGAACTTGAATTATTTGACGTAATTTATGGCATATTACTTTAACCTCGAACTTCAATATTGCCTTGCGTTTGAACATTTAAAAAAATCTGATCGAGCAGACCTCTCTTATCCTAAAATGATAGCTTCTAGCGACATGACACCAGACAGCTGGTTTGATTGAAAGAACGTAAAGTGACACCCATGCAGATATAATAATCTTAATACGCATTTGTTATTCGATGTATTTCAAATTTGAAGTTATTTTTTCAAAAAAGAGTTTTCTTATCACGGTCTTAGGTTTTAAAAAGCTTTTTCATTTTCAAATATCGGATGAACTGTCTGCCGTTAAGGATATTGCTGTAAGACCATCCATTTTCCAGCTCGTTCAGGGTTAAAATTACGGAATTTCCGTAACTTAATTATCGAAAAATCAGTTACCCTTTCGGTAAGATCAGTAAAATACAGTGCTGTCTTTCTAAAATTTGTTGAGAATGTTAAAAGAGCAATATGTAGATCACATTTTTGTCTCATTTGACATAATAGCCATGTTTCCTAACATTTCATATGAAAGAGTTGAGAATTTTTATAAACAAAAATTTGTAACTCCGATAGGCTCAGTCTTGTCTCCAATTATTGTTGAAATTGTGATGGCAGATTTGGAAAATAATGGTTTTGATCAAATTAATTTTGAGTTGGGCTCTGACGTAAGATGTGTTGATGATTTTGTACTTTCTTTAGATGCACAAAATGTGGATACTCTATTTAATGAATTTTATAGTACACATCCAAGATTACAATTTACTCTTGAAATTGAAACAGAACGTAAATTGACGCAGGATGTTATAAAGGAAAAAAAATTGTATTGCATAATCTGAATTTTCGAGTTTTGGTGGTATGGATTTAAATGAAATTGATATAAAGTGGGGTAATGGGATGGATTTTATTGGAGGACCGGTGAAAAATATCAAAGAATTTCATTCAATTAGTAAAAAACTGAGATTAGCTGCATTACAGAAAGATTTCTTGATAAGATAAGATTCTTGATATAAGATTTTTTGATGGGGTTTTTCCAAAAAAGATTTTTGATATTAACAGTACAGTTTGCTCTGATTTTAAATAATAAAAGAAACAAAGAAACCTTTAATAAGACCACTAACAAATTTAGAAAATTTGTCTTGGATTTGGTTATAAAAGATTGCCATACACAAATACACAATTCAAGTGAGAATGTTAAGAAAACTCTTGAAAATTTGAATAAACAAGTACCGGTTTACATCATCAAAGAATGTGTTGCAAAAGAAATTGAATTAAATGAAAAAGCCTTCAAAAATGATAAAAAATATGAACGAAAATTTGAAAACAATTTTCAATATCCAAGGTGATATACAAAAATTGGCGCTGAATATTCACTTGGCTCTTTTTCAAGAACAATCTGACCCATGGTTCTTAAATGTTTCAAACGTGAAGATTCCACAAAAGGTAATCAATATTTTAAGGTTACGTGAAGGTTTTCGTAAAAAATACAGTGAAAAAAGTATATTCAATTTCTTGAAATCATTAAAGATATTGAAGCTAATATTTCAAAATGACTAGAAAACAAAGTACAAGAGTTTAGAGCAAGACGAGGAGTAAGATTTATGGGTTTATCGAATGATTTTTTTAATAATGGTGTTCGATAAACCTTAGTAGAAAAAGAATTAAGCGAAGGAATTTTTTAAACAAAACTTTTTTTTGAATGTCATCCTGAATTACTGATTACTAAGGCTGATAAAGGAAATATCAAGGTAGCAATATTAAAAGATGTTTATAATAAAAAAATGATGCATATTTTGAATGATGCAGATAGTTTTGCAGTTATTCCAAATGATCCTACAAAAATGATTCAAAAAGGTACATTTAAAATTCTAGAGAAATTAGGGCTTCAAAAATGTTTGGGAAACAATATTAAAAGGTGCGATATTGACACAATTCACACAAATTTAACTTTGGCCTATGACCTGGTCAAAGCTCATAAAATAGATTTTCCTTTACGACCGTTCATTTCGACAATAGGTTCACCCACGAAAAAAATAAAAAACCTTCTTAGCAAAATTATCAAGAAAATAGTTTCCCTTTTGGCAAGATCAATAATGAACAGGCTGCCTTTCTAAAATTAATTGATAATGTTAAAATAACAATAAATCACATTTTTGTCTCTTTTGACGTCTTCTCCCCAATTATTGTTGTAATTGTGAAGGAAGATTTGAAAAATTAAATTTTTGGTAACATTAATTTTAAGTTGGACTTTTATGCAAGATATTTTGATGATTATGTACTTTCTTAACATGCACAAAATGTGGATACCCTATTTAATGTATTTGATTGTATGTATCGATATGTATGTATGTATATGATAGTATGTATTTGATGTATGTATCCAAGATTACAATTTATTGTTGAAATTGAAACAGAAGGTAGATTGTGTGGGTTGATTTAGAACTAATCTATTCAGATTATTCCATTTTTCAAAAAGAAAAAGGTAATAATCTGAACCAATAACACATTTCTAAAAAATTGCTAACTTCCTCAAATTTTTAAAAATATATTTAAGTAAAATAGATATCTTTTGGCAAATTGAGACAATCACTAACACTTCAATTAAAAGAAATCTTAAGTATTCAAGTATTCATTGGGCAGCCCTGCAGATTGGAATCAATCTTTGCTTAATGTCTCTCTTAAAATTTCTTAAAGATCGAAATAAAATCTATTTTCTCATGAAAATCTTTTGTGTACTGAAAAAGAACGCCCAAAAAGTTCACAATTCAAAAATAGACTTTGAGACTACCTGCTTTTTCGGCTCTTTGGAGACAGATGTACAATAAATGTACACAACAGGAAGAAAAAAGAAGGAGAAAAATGAAAGAGTCAACAAAAACCATCCTCACACTCTTTCTTTTCTCCGTCAGATTAGAAAAATATTATTATTACCTGAAAATAAAAAGAGATATGATTGATAGTAATTTCAGTTTTCAGTACATATTTCATTCATTAATTGAAAATTAAAATTTTGACATAGGCGAAAAATTCTGAATAAATCCCAAATTTAGATCATTTTATTCTTTCATTGAAAATTAATTCACACAAATTCCAAATTGTGACACAAAACTAAAGTCATTGTATCCAATTAATGATTCCATTCCAAATTCTGTTGTATCTAGCAAGATGTCTTTGTAAATTAATAGCTTTGTTACCTTCCCTCTTTATAAATAGCTTTTCCATGAACTCTCCTTTTTTTTTATTTCTCTCATGATAGAAAATTTTAACATCATCCCAATTAAAGTCATGCCCATGTGTAAGTCTATGTTTTGTAAGGACCGAGTAATATCTTGC
>JAUMHM010074921.1:0-13892 GCA_032362435.1 Melikaiella ostensackeni
TGGTGCCAGGTAACTGACAAATATTCCTTGAGAGCACGATAGGATAGGCAGCGCGTTCATCCTTTGGGAATATATTTAGTGTCACGACGAAGACTGTCAACAATCTTCGTTTTGCATACACAGAAACAGATACAGAACGTGCGTATGTTTTAGAGATTTCATTTACGTTAGAGTCTTCAGCTATTCGGTAATCTTAATTTTTTTCAACGAGCATTTTGACTTACTTGTTTAATTCAGGTCGACTTTTTTTCTTCTTAATAAATTGACATGAAAAAATACTTAAATTCGCAAAAAGCAGTAGCTTTTGCAATCGGTTTATAGCAATACTTATTGCATATTTCCATATTTTTTGTAAATAATAAAAGAATATTAAATTATAATTTCATTAAATGTGCAACTGATTATATAATCGTTCGAATAATTAACTGCTCTGATGTAATTGCTAACTTTAAACTCTGTTCTCATTATATTATTGATATATTCGATTCGTTATTCGTCTGACGCTAATATTATATATTTATATGGCGGTTTAACAAGACATCATACTGATTATGTGCACTGCAATTTCAGTCTTATTGCGCTGGTTTTTCGGTAAAAAATGTTTTGAAAATCTCGCTATGTTACGTTATGCTTATGTATGTACGTATGTTTATGTTACGTTCAAAAAATGCTTATCATCAATGAGAAGGGCGTGAAGAATCCTATCGACACTGTTCTACACAAAATTCGGTTTGATTGACATTAAAAGAGTTACAAATCACTAAATTCGATAGTGCCCGTAAAAAATCCGAAAATTGCACTCCCTCCCCCTCGGTATCTATTTTACCGAATGGCAATATTTTTGTTCCCATACAATCGATCCGAAAATTTTTGTTTTTATGTGAGGTCACTTCAATAATAATCCCCTATTTGTAGTTTGGAACAGGTAGATGAGGAGACATTTTGCGTACTTTCTTGTTCATAATTTCTAAACAAGGTCTTCTAAAATTTAAAGGGTGGAAAACGACAGAGACTCGAAGTGGTCAAATTTTGTTAACTACCCTTAAGATTATATGACATAACATTCTCAAAACTCTCGTAGGCAGAAATTGACGAAGGTGCGCGCATGTTCTAGTATAAGAAAAAAGCATAAAAGGTAATGGATGAAACATAAAAACAAAAAGTTAAGGTAAAAGATGAGATGAAATACGAGATAACACAAGACAAAATAATATTATATATACATGATAACACAATATAACAACAGATAAAAATAAGATAACGTAAGATATACCGCAAGATGTAACTTGAAGCTCTCTTTTAACTTGTCTTTTTCTCTTATGTCACTACTTGAGATTGTCGATCTCTTCCCCAACTGATACTTTCATTTATACAAAAAAAAAATTTTCCACTAAACCCCCACTAACAATTCTTAAAGAGCGAACTTGGAGAATAACACCCACAGACATTTAACGTTTCGGTTGCGGTGTGAGGCGAAGTTAATACCTCGATACCTTGATGAGACTCAAAACTTTTTAATCTATTTTAGATCTTTATTGAGTTTACATTCATTCTCGAAAGCTGTGCAACTTACTTCCTTTCATTGTCTGCATCGATTATAATTGTGTTTTACAAAAGTTTTCTTACATACAATACTATGAAGAGACAAAGAATTTAAAAAGTATTCCTTGGTCAGTCGGAAATTCCAAAGTTCAAAACTCGCCTCCGTATTTTTATAAACATGTAAAGTCGAAATACTATTGATTCACGTTGAAAAAATCCGCCATTATACAGAAGAAGAGATTTGTTTTAATTTTTGAAACGCTGTCAATGTTCCAGGCCCGGCCTTCTCTTTTGGAGCTAATTCTAGGAGGAATTGCACTATTTATTGATTTGCTTTTACTAATAAGCCTGTATGTTATTTACTTAGTTATTCATTATTGGGTATATTTGTCTATCCTTGAACAACAACTAATACAAAAGAGAGCTGAAGTATGTAGATCAAAAATAAAAGCCCGCCTAATTTAAGATAACATTTTTTTGCGCAAAAATTGTATTTTAAAAAATAAAGTGAAAGAAACAAAAAAAAATATTTTTATCGATATAGATAAAGCCAAATCGAAATATTATATTCCTTCGAAATATGTTTCTTATTGAATATAGGTGAATCAGAATTACGCAAGTATAGGCACATACATGTATGTATAGCAAGGCAGATTTCCATATTTAGGTTATTTTTGAAAAAAGTACTTTTTTCAGTGCTCTCCAAACTTGAATCCGTGGAATTTCACTGATTCAACTTCAGAGATTATTTAACCTTCGACGCAAAAGTATGTCCTGTCCATGGAGAATTACCCACGTGTGCTATATTGTATGGATGTATGCGCGGGATACATCATAGAAACAGCCCTGCGAGATGCAATCAACGCTTTGTGGCGTGATAGATTGCCGGGACACAGGGGCTGGAGTTTGCCAGGACTGTTTCACAATTATTCTAAAGCGCGGGTTTATGTCGAAAATGATTCCCCTCTGAATAGCTACTGCTTCGTTTAGACAGTAAGTGGATTAACAAGCGATGTACTTATTAACTAAAGAGTTAATCAACTTTATGTTCGTGATGCAATTATACACTCACAAAATCTTCATACGCGCCCTTCACGCGTAAGACATAATGTTTTATTTTATAAATGAACTTCTACATTCTTGGTACGAGCTAATTTCATTAGTATTCCATTTGCATTACTTTATTTTGTGAATTTTTTCCAGACACGTCATACTTGAAATGCGAAACAATTCCGTCTTTGTCAGGAATAGCATTGGATACGCTTTATCGTGTAAAACTCGTTCATTTCAATCATTTTTAAAATTTTGACGTCATCGTAACTCTGTTAATGAAAATTTCCGAATTCAAATGGTTAATGCTATTAAATGCGATCCAGGGATACTTCATCTCGAATGCCATAAAATGCCTTTCATGAAGCAAAGTATTGAATATGGGGCCAATGCCATTAAATGTTGCTCGGTTTGGCAAATAACTTCATGGCGGAGAGGAACGTTGCGCCTGTGAAAAACGCTAAGATACTCAAGGTATTCTAATGAAAGTATATTCTGACAAAATACGTTCAAAAATCTGTATTGTGCTGCTGAGACACCTTTCTGTCTAAAACAATTTTCGTGTTTCATAGCTCTTTATATTAATATCACTAGTTTAAAAAACTGCGCTTAATAACGCTAAATGTTTGATTACCTTCCATGAAATTTACATAACAATAAAATGAATTCCCAGTACAATAGAGGTAAATATCGGCAAGTATGTTTCAGTAGATTAACTCATTCAATACATAAAGTGTACCCCTGAATAAAATTATGTTGCTTCGGTTAATTGAATAAGAATTAAAGATGGGGGTTGGGAGTACAGATGTAAGGGCAAATAAAAAGAAAAAATCAAATCAGCTAGATAGCATAATTTTAATGCATTTCATTGCGTTGCTACACATTCATGAACATTTGTTCGTTGACATTTGGTCGTTGAATTCAAAAACAAAATTAAAACTAGCGGAAACACTTCAGTGCGTTCCACTCAATTCCTTCTTACCGGGTTACTAGTTCTTAGGATTCATAAGAGATCACACGAAAATCTTAGTGACTCAATTTGTATTTAAAAAAAAAAGATTATACTTCAATTACATCAGTGAGAAATTCTGTCGAAGCATGAAATAAAATGAAAAAATTATTATTAACTCCTTTACACTATCGAAACTGCCTCTATATCGAAGAAAAACTTGATTTTTTTGGTACTAGGACCAGGGCTCGAACTACCTAAGACTACCTTAAACTACCTAAACTTTATATCGCACGCACTAACCAACTGAGCTATCGAACTGCTTGAACCTTCTTGACGAAATCTCGACCAAGTATTTTGAGGCAGCGTCGGATGAAAAATATTTCTTTGCTTCCTTGCAAATGTAGTTTTTTTTGTTTTTGAAATTGTCAGTTTTTTAATTGATCCTCTATAAAATAAAATATAGTAATATGAAAACATATAAAGGCGGCCGACTGCCCATGATTCTAATCTCTGCCGTACATAATTTCATTGTTGAAATGTAGAAATATAAGTACGCACGAAGCACATTGGTTTGGGGAATCGAACACATGGCGCTGTAATGAAAAAAATGGCAGTAACAAATAGGACCAAGTCTAGCCTCAATATTAACCAAAATTAACTTTTTGTCACAGATGCATGTAGGGAGGTCTTATAAATGATCAGAATAACATAAGGTATCATATCCCTATTGACAAAATTCCCATGTAAATGTGCATGGAAGTCTACGCGGAAATCTACTGGACTGGAAAAGTAATTTGGAACTCAGGAAATACAAAGTGATTTCAGCATGCATTTTCACGTGAACAAGAGCCGAAGGGGCCATCTCCGTTCCAGAGCTCTATGCGGATTTCTATATGTAGATATTTTCTATAGGGAATCCGATGAAATAAGATATTATGAGAGAGAGAGAGAGAGAAAGAGAGGGAAAGAGAGATCTTTTCTTTTATGTCATACTATACTATATTATCTCCTGGTACTTTTTTAACGTTTCTTCACTCAGAAAAAAAATTCTTTGATCAAAAGAAAACTTTATTCAATCAAAGAAGAATATTTATTAGCTCTCAGTCAAATAAAAGACATGGGTCTACTAGATGCGATAATTAGGCACGCTGCAGTGGTACCCACGAGAATTGCGTATCGCGAGAGATACTGGCAGAAGTGTGATGCGAAAGAGGAGAGGGCTTATGGTGTCATCCTGAAAGACGCCCCTCTGCAAGGTGACGCTGTTAATTGACACACGATGTTTTGCAAATGAGATAGTAAGTCTAATTTTACCAAAAGGGCATCAACATCTCTATGTATCTCACTATGTGTGGAAGATTATCAAGATTTCCACCAGACAGATGACAATTTTATGGGAGATGGAATCGAAAGCTTTATGGTAATCAATCCACGTCATCGACAGATTGCGTTTATAGTATGCAGCGTCTTTGCAGATGCTCATGCTGATTAGTAAGTTCTTCAGACAGCCTGCTACCCCTTTTTTCGATCAACGTTATGCGTAAATCTCTCTCCACACAGGTCTAATGGTCCGAACAATCCTGTCGTTCAGAATAGCTGTGAAGATCTAATACAGCGTGTTCAGGCAAGTTATTGGCCTGTAGCTTCTTGCGTTGGACAAGTCGCCTTTTTGCGGTAGGAGTACAGTGCGTCCAAGCACCAGCCTCTATGGAATGGGCCTCTACGATTTTGAATATGAGGTGGAATTCCGGGCATGGTGCTGATGTGTAAAAGTAAACTTCTTCAAACAGAGGTTCTTGATATCATCTGGTCCGGTATTGGAGAAGTTCTTTGTGCCCCTTAGTGCTTCCTTCACCTTTTCGGCAGTTATTGGTGAACATTTCAGCTCAGACGTTATGAAGTTGTCGCACAGCCCCTTGAAACGGATAATATTCTCAGTGTCTTCATTCAACGGGTGTCTCGACCGCTTCGAACGTGGGCGGATTTTTGACAGAAACAGGAGGATCGTCGAAGAGGCGCAATGGGTCAGCAAGAAAATGTTGATTCTCCCTAACCGATCCCTCCTTCTTTTGTATTCTTCTTCTTGCGTCAGATAACACCTGTATTTTATCAACAATGTGATGCCTAATGGTCAGTAGGTTTGGCTTGTTCAGTGTGTGTTCGTGGATCCTTAGTTTGTGAGCGAAATTTTGGACCTTTACTGAAAAAGTTTTACCAGATGTTATGTAATCAATCACACACTGAATACTTGTCCGGACTTATATAGCTGAATAAAAAAAATGAAAATTCCTTTATCAAAAATTGTCTGGAGTCTTATTTTTTGAGGTATGAAGCAATAAGACTGGACCAATGAGGACCACCTTTTCTGCCTTTGGTATCCCCACCAAGGCGCTCGCTTGCATGTTACACTCGGCGAGGCGGGACATACTCGTACAATGATGTTTCACTGAAAACACGCGAAATCTTGGGAAAATCATAACAGTGTCACTCGCCTCGTCATTTCGTTTCTTCAATTTTATTCATACCGATTGTGATAGGTATTCGATTGCAACAACACTCGATTGAACCGCAGACCACTTGAACCAAAATAATTGAATGTGACTATATTTTTTGTGAGCTGTAAAATAATCATCGAACATCATTGGCTGAGATTGACACTCACTAGCGACCTTTTCGTCAAAATTATAGTAACATTCAATTTCATTGGCTTAAATGGTTTTTTATTCAGTCGAGTGTTGATGCCACCAAATACTTACCATCAATTGCACAACTGTGAGCCAGCGAGCGAGTGAGCGACTATCTCAGCTAGATCAAAATGGCGCTGGCGCCAAGATTCCACGAGACGCTGTCAGCGCTTTTCCAAAGATTCTTGCTTAAAATCACTAAAAATTTCAGATATTTTTTATTGCCCACGTACAGTGCCGGGTGAACCAATAGGCCAAGATTAGGTCTAGGGGCCGTGAGAGTCGGAGCTGGCCCGCGAGTTTCAAACTTTCTGGACT
Organism: Melikaiella ostensackeni; assembly: GCA_032362435.1. Lineage (NCBI taxonomy): Eukaryota > Metazoa > Arthropoda > Insecta > Hymenoptera > Cynipidae > Melikaiella > Melikaiella ostensackeni. The sequence continues at coordinate 6,547 of JAUMHM010074921.1, forward strand.
TTTTTTACTATTTCTTCTAGAAAAAGAGCGTCAATTGAAATTCAAAATTATACTATCGGGAATCAGTTTTAGATTTCCAAGTTGACAATAACATCGCTGAATTATGTTCATACCATCAAAATATTTGTCTTCAAAATTAGCATTAGGTTTAAAGTGGAAAGTTTATTGTTATTTCTTAACTGCGGATTTCGAAACAAGTTTTAAACACCGGAAATTTCGAAGTGAATCCCAGACATCCAGTATTGTATTCAGGAATCTTGGACTGAGAATTTGTAGTTTAGGAATCGGGATCCAGGATGAATATTTCTTGCGTTTTCCGATGCCTTCCGGGACTGAGTTCTGTCCTGCTCCAGCTCTATCCAAGCGTTATTGTAGACAGAACTCCACTTCCATGTGGAGCGCTTTGCGCTGTGTACTCTTCGAGCAAAATTCATCCTGGATCTGATTTCCTCAAAAAATATGATTCTGTACCTACCTTTCGAGATCGATTTTTCACCGTGTAGTTTCAGAGGTAGAGCTAAACAAATTCTATACACTAAGCATAGACTCTAGCTCCGATATATCATAAACTTATCAAATTACCTTTATTTTAAGATATGTTCTTGAGGATGGTACGCCCGTGACCAGTCTTACGACAAAGTCTCACGGATCACTCTCTAAATGTTGTAAGCAATGCAATTGCTGAATGTTTTTAAATGCCGCAAGTTCTTTTTTGTTTGTTCAACATGTGTATGTTTTTTTCGGTATTAATGCGGGTAAAAACATATTTAAGAAATCTAATTAGTAATGAACGCCTATCTGCATTAGCTATGACAGAAGTATATTCATGTAATTACTGTAAAGTTAAATGTTTAATAAGGACATATTGTAAGATATAGTTCTTTGTGCTTGATATTCTCTTCACGTTCTATTTCTTGTTAATAAAATATATGTATATATTACCCCCGCAATATACTTACCCTTACTCTTACCCTGTCATAGTGTTTTCCAGAGTATTGAATAAAACATCATTGTGCGCAATTATTTTTTTGGTAAATCTTGTTTTTTAGTGTAAACAAGAAATCGAGCAAAGTGACGCTTCTTCTCCCGAAGAAAGAGAACTCAGGAATATCTCAGGCGAAAATGTCAGGCCAGGTCATACAAATTGTAGTAAATTTTCATTTTCTATTTCCTTGATTTCGTCTCTAGAGATTGCCTGGGTGGTTTTGGTCCTTTTTATGATTTAATGTATGGCGGTCAAATCTTGAGGATTCCGAAATATGAAACGCAGTTAAGAAAGGTTTGGCTGTCATAAATGCTTCATAGATTAATCCCTTTCTACACTACAAATTATTGTTCATTCATTTAAATGCATGTATTTATTCGTGACGACTCTTTTTTTTATATATTTATATGTCTACAGTAATGTCCTACCGGTGAATAAAAAAATAAGAATAAGAATTGATACATTACATATAAGTGACCTTCCGCGAAGAAAGGGACCTAGCCCCCAAAAGGTCAATTTTTAGTTTTTTACACCCATCGATAGTTTTTTATTTGCTCTTCCATAATGAACAATTTTTTTTTATCTGTAAAATTCGAAATTCTATGAGAGTGCAAAGTGAGGCCCTCTTATGAAGTTCCTGTGCTGGACTGCTTCTTCAATCGCCCCTCCTGTAAAATGTAGCTCCCGGGCGTTGGATCCTTCACTTCGCGGACGGTCACATATTTCAATTTCAAACGTTAAAATTTGAGAACATCTAATTATAAAAGTTTTAATTTTAGACTACTGGATTTGGAATGTTTTTGAGTCCAAATTATGCAATTTCAACCGTTTTTCGTTTTAACATTTTTTAAATTTTAACTTGTGACGTTTAAAAGAAAATGATGTTCTAGGATCAGATATTTGTGTCCCAGCCTGCTTCGATAAAGTTTGGTATAGCAGTATCCATTTTTATTATAAAAATATTCCTTTCCAGTGATGGATTTTTTTAAAATCTATATTTGTGCTGAATAAGAAGAAATTTAGTTCACAGCTTAATATAAGATTCTTTATTATTTTTCTTAAATTTAAATATAATTTCCAGTCTTGAAAATATTTCCAATTAGACAAAAATTTGTTAACCTCTGAAGATTTAAAATGACTTGTAGAAAGTAACGATGAAGTAGCGTTTGCTACAGGTTTAGCCGTGCGCTTTTCTCATTAGGGTGGGTCGAAAATAAAAAATTCTGGAATTCGAAATCGCCACAATGCGAAGGAGTAGCGTATTGCGATCCTAAAAAAGTATAATAAATTTAGAATTGATAGACATGCAGCTCTGTTACCCATGCTCAATAAAAACGTTAAAAAAATTTTTTTTGCACAGTAATTAAATTTTCTTGAGTTAAAATTTTTTTTACACGCCTGGAGGTCAATTTAGCCTTCCCAATCCTTCGCGAATTTTAATCACTCATTCTCTGAAGGATAATTCCTATCTAATTCACCTCTGTTTTCTGAAAGAAATCTTAACACCTTTTAATTAGGAGCAGAATTTTTTTGGCTACCTGAAAACTTTTCAGTGACGAAAATGTATTGGGGAAAAAAACGCCAAGACCCAGGAATCGAATGTGGAAATACAGCGAATTTCTAAAATTTTTATTTTGGTATTTAATGAAATTATCCTTATAAGTTGTGGTTTAAACATTTTTCTGAGCATGTGTGGGCTTTTATAGCATAGAAATGCACTAGAAAAAAACGAAAACACCCAGTAGTCAAATTTATAATTACAGTAAATTTTCAAAATTCGGTATTTGGTATTTAACAGAATTATTTTGGACTCTTATTTCTAGTTTATTCCTATGCTTAAAAACTCTACACATGCTCGAAATAATTCAAAACTACAAGTGAACAAAATAATTCTCATTAAAACCGAATTCCAAATTTTGAAAATTTGCTGTAATTCTAGTTCCGATTTTCGAGTCTTATCGATTTCCCCCCTAGTGTAAAATCTATGCTAAAAAGGCCCACCCATGCTCAGAAAAATCTTTGAACATCTTTAAAAATCTTTGAATCTTTGAACATTTTTGTTAATATTTTTATTGAGGTATATTCAGGTAACATTTGTGAGGGTAAGTCTACAAAATTTTTACGCGAACTCATATGGGTTGGAGGTCACAATTAAGTAAAAACTGCTTACGTAATACTTACGTAGTACAAATTCTACAGCTGTAATCTTTATATATAAATACTGAATACTGAATATGAAAATTTAGATTACCATAATTTTTGTACCTTTGGATAAGTTTTCTAGATTCTCAAAATACAAAATATTTAAAATCATTGCGGAACCATAGACTTTTTTTTATTCAAAAAGCCTTGAACTGGCTTAGTTTTGTAGACCCATGACCACCTTTTACGGTTAGCCGTTTATATATTTAAGTTTTTTTTTTGGCCCATCCCACTAGTCACTAATACGAGTAGAAACTGTGTAATTGAAGAATGACGTTTCGATTGTCATTTCATAACTTCTGCGTAAAGATTTGTCTGAATTTAAATTAATAAAGCCTAAAAACTTTTCGGCAACACCCACGACTGAAGTTCCACTTTATGTTGTTATGTGTTTAAAATATATCATCAACTTTCTAATATTTTTCCAATATTTCATAAGTATCTTAAGATCAGTTTAAACCCCTCCTCCCCTTCCCCTATACATAAGTACTTGTAAGAATTAAGTAGAACCCCCTTCACTAATATTATGTGAGATTTTTGCTACTAATTTTTCCTTGAATTTTTCTAGATGATGCGGAATTTTATGTACACCCCACCCTTCCACATGTAAAAAGCAGTAAGCAACTACGACCCCTCCCCCTTCCACAAAAAATGATTATGCAATACTTGAATGACCCCTAAATAGATTCCTATATGGTGACCGGATCCATTTCAAATTAGGCAGGTAAGTACACTTTAAGTCGAAGAATCTCTCGCGAACGAAATATGTTAATGTATGTTGTTGTATTTTGAGGTTTTTCTTCCAAAGAAAAACAATTTTTTTCTTCTAAAAGTTTAAAGTATTATGAGAATAAAGATTTTTTTCGGAATTTCTTCAAATTGGGAGTATAGATTCATATGTAGTTTACCCTAGCGGCTAAACTTTCCGTAAGGTTTTTTTAAATTGAGATACCACAGATGGACACAACATAGAGATTTTGTGAAAATTTCAGAATCTGTTGCCACTTAGTTTTAAAGGAGATCCCTAAAAGTATGAAGAAACAGAGAGGTCCGATAGGTTAGACACTTTCGTATGCTTTCAGATGATTGGCAGTAAGATTAAATATCATCCGTCTTTTTTACATAGCGTGATTTATGCAATGCTCTGTCTTGAGTTAAATAATACTGTCAATTAAAAGAAAATCAGATTTATATAATATTCAACCAAAAAAATTATTTATATGCAATATATTCATATAACCGTTCTCGAAGAATTTTTAAATTGTGATGCTGATGAGATCAGATGTCCAGTTAGTTTTATCGTCATCGGGATTAGATTTGACGGAATGAAATACTTTGGGAACAATTTTTTTTTGCAACACTTAACTCGGAATTTGGACTTTACACGCCTGTAAATCATGTGAAAAGTACCTCATTGCAGTCGACGGTGCGAGAATAATACTGATGCACGCGCACTTTGAAATATAGTTATTTTGCACATGTTGCGTATGTGCAATTTGAAGATAAGGAACTTTGCATACCGGCAGAGCTTGGAAGCGATGTTACAGGGCTCTTGCTGTCAATGTTTCGGAGCAGCTGTTAGATTGCAACTTTCTCGGACGGTTGTTGCAACAAATAGCGTGTGATACACGTGCGAACAGGTAATTGCTGGAAAGTGTGATTTTAGCACTTCCTTCGGCTCTTCATGCTCTTCTACGTCTTGGCACTCGTTTCGCTCTTGCTTTAAATCTCCGACTCGTGCTTCGAGCCTTTGACTCATGCTGAGAAATTCACACTTGTAAGCAATAACTTATTTTACTCTCTTGTATCACAAATAGCTGTTTCGTGTAGCAGAAGAAGTTGATCTTGATTTCCACCCCATCAAGAACAAAACTTTCACAATTTAGACGCGATACTTTAAAATGATTGTAATAATTAATGATTCACTTTTCGCAGTGAGCGTTTCCCAGTTAAAATCTCATTGTACCTCACATTTAACATACAAGACATGATACTAACTTACAGTAACTACAAAGTGTAATACTTTTTCCATTGAAAGAGGTTCCATTCGTGCTTCTGTATGAGTGGTTTCTTCAAAAGTATAAGAATCGAATCTCTTCTGTCTTAATTCTTTTAATTAAGAATTTCGTTCCAAACCTGAACCGAGATGTTCTTTATTGTTTCAACACCCTCTGAACCCAAGAATCGAATTCAATTAGTCCTTTGATTTTTACTGGCATATTCATATAGATTATATATACAAAATTGTTTTTAAAAATGTAATTAGCAGATTCTCAATAGTGGCATAGCATAATTTTGCCTTTTTTTCTCTTTGTCTTACAGATATTATGGATGGTAGAGGCTGACATGAAGATTATATAGATCTTAGTTCCACATGCGATATTCGCTTGGCGTTCGACGATGAAAGACGCGGATCAGTGTCCTTGAGCTGAGCACCACTTACATCCCGTGGGAGAAACATCATCGCACGTTGAACGAATTCTAGTGAATTCCAAAGACGTGAAAGTGTCTCGTTTCGTTACTGGAACAAAACGGTATTCCTACTTGTATAGTAGAATTTCAAAAATCTTTCTCTCTTTTACTTTCCACTATTGCTGGTTTGAGTAATATTCTATTATATTTACATTTCTGCAAGATACAGACACTGCAAAATGAGATGATAGATATAGGAAACGCGGAAAACTCAACCTTAGAGTTTTAACTTTATAACTTCAGTTCCTTTACCTGTTTGCTTATATGGAAACGTGATATCTTTTGAAATAATTTTTGAATTTAGTTTAAAAAACTGTTTCGGATTTGATAATGAAAAATCAATGTAGAACATCTTTCGTTAAACGAATCATATTATATTAATATTTTTCTAAACATTGATATTACAATTTCAAATTTCGTATTTTTGAAATAACATGAAGTTCGAATGCCTTAGAATATATTGAGAAATAATAATAATACAATATACAATGTCTCCTCAATACATAAAGTGTCAGTCACAATAAACCTCAACTTTTTGCACTCATACCCAATATTTAAATCTACCTCTTTGGATTTCACGAGAGAGTTTCTATATTTGCGGTATGTCAAAATCAGTTTTTCTCTGATCTAACATTTTTCTTTTTTTTTATTCGGTCCTTCATTCAAAGTCCTCCATGCAAACTGGTTACTTGAATCGTACTTGTTGAGCCGTCTAATGGGCCTGCAACTAGTGCAAAAGTTCTCTCGCAGCAATTTTTCACTCGGTCAAGTCTCCGAAACTCTATTCGATTGCAGATTGTAGGACTTGTTCAAAGTTTGTCGCAGTGGTGTGGTAGCTAGGTCGATGGTACCCAGTTGCGGATGAACAGTTAGTGTATACGTATGCGATTGCTAAAGTTTGGAATAGGCATATTCTTTGATGAAAACTTTTTTAGGTACTTTTTTCGTCGATTCTTCTTTTCCCAAGCAAAGACCAAGACCGATTTTCAAAGTTAGGTATTGCAAGTAAAAATTTATCACCTCCATAATGAAGGTGAAATGTCGTAGAAGAAGATCTGAATTCGTCAAGGTTCTTTACAGGGTACAGTTATAATAAAATGTTAATTTTAGGACGAGGATAAGCCAAAAATGAGTTAGAAAGAATTTCATGAAAATGAAATTATTAATTCAAACCCAATTAAAATGATGATCCTATAGCGACTTAGTATTGAATACAGTAACATTATTCTTCTCACTGTTTACCAAAGCTATACACTCAACTCTTCATTTAACTCGAGTCTCCGGTATGGCCTGCTATGACCATGAGGCTCTTCCAAGAATTTCTACAATGTAAACAGTCAAAGGGAACTGCTGAACTTCGCGGAGCTCACACGCCTCTCTCTGGGCCTCTTGGACGCCCTCGTCAACGAATTCGAGCCGACTGCAATCCTCTCTCTGGGCCTCTTGGACACCCTCATCAACGAATTCGAGCCGACCGCAATCCTCTCTCTCGGCCCCTTAGACTCCTCATCAACGAATTCGAGCCGTCAGCAATTTTAGGGAGGTGGTATACCGAAGCCCGCTAAATGGAGAGTTGAGTGTACTATTATTGTTTTGAAAATAATAATATAATTAATCGGTGGGGAAATTGTATTGACCCTCAATAGTAAAATTCGTGAGGAATGTTGATGTTCGTTATTGGCTTTAG
>JAUMHM010075007.1:0-13889 GCA_032362435.1 Melikaiella ostensackeni
CGGGCTTTTAGAAGTAAGGCATCTAGATGGAGTAATGCACTTTCCTCACTTCTGATGTTAAGATCCAAGCTAAGGGTCTCGGCCGCCTGCTTCGCGGCTTTGTAGAGGAACGCTCCTTCGCCAATCATCTCGTGGTTCCTGATCATTGTCAGAAGAGGATCTCTTCTATTTGCGAAGGTGTATAATAGTGCTTCTGTCCACGAGCTCAGAATCGTCGTGAATGCCAGCAAGTTGTCTTCGCTTTAGATGAATCTTTTTTTTTTAGATGAATCACTTGTCCAATCCAAAATCCACACCAATTTGTCGTGTGTACCCCTTAAATATCTTTAGAGCATCCTTGAGAAACTGTGTTCCAGAAGCATACATCTTCAGGTCATCCATATAAAATGTATAAATGAACTTATGCTCGCGATTTTTAGTCTAGACAGTCATGGGTACCTCTAGCAGAGGTACCTTTGAGAATTGCGTAGTGCGAGAGATAGTGGCAGAAGTGTGATGCAAAACAGGAGAGGGATCATGGTGTCGCCTTGAAAGACGCCCCTCTAGAAGATGACGCTTTTTTCACACGATGTTTTCCAGATGAGATGATAAATCTGGTTTTCCACGGGGGCATCAATCTGTATATGCATCCCACTGTGTGGACGAACCTTTAAGCTTTCCAACAGACAGATGATAAGTCTTTGGGAGGTTGAATCTAAAGCTTTTTGGTAACCAATCCAGGCCATCGACAGATGGCGATTGTAGACTAAAGTGTTTTTGCAGACGCTTCTGTCGATCAGCAGATTCTCCTGACAGCCTGCTTCGCCTCCTTGATCCAAGTCTCTTTCCACACAGGTCCAATTGTCCGAACAATCCTGTCGCTCAGGATGGCTGTGAAGATCTTACACAGCGTGTTCATACAAGTTATTGGCCTGTTGTTCCTTGGGTTGAACGAGTCGCCTTTCTTCAGTAGGATTACAGTGCGTCCTAGCGCCAACCACTGCGGAATGGGCTTCTCCGACTTTAAATGTGAGGTACAGATCCGAGCCTGATGTTGGTGTGTAGAAGTAAACTTCTTCCACCAGAAGATCTTGATACCATCTGGTTCAGCAGCGGAGAAGACGTTCTTCGTGCCCCTCTGTGCTTTTTTCACCTCGTCGGCAGCAATTGGTGGGCATTGCTCCTCGGACGTTATGAGGTTGTTGCACAGCTCCTTGAAACGCATGATGTTTTCAGTGTCCTTATGCAATAGGTGTTGAACTTCGTAAATCTTCCTCCAAAAAGTCTCGACGTCCTTGGTCTTAAGCGGATTTTTGAGTGAAACAGGGGGATCGCTGAAGAGGCGCAATGAGTCAGCGAGAAACTGTTGATTCTTCCTGACCCAACCCTCCCTCTTCTGTATTCTCCCCTTGCGTCAGATAACACCTGTATGTTGTCAACAATCTGCTGCTTGATAATCAGCAGCTTTGACTTGTTCAATCTGCGATGGTGGATCCTCAGTTCGTGAGCGAATTCTTGGACCTTTACCGTAAAAGGTTTACCAGATGGTATGTACTATCACATACTGAATACGGGACGCGTTTTGTCTAGCCCAGCCAATCTTTTTGTTCAGTTGATGTAAGCGCTTTTTGGTCTTTTAATCTATCAATTTGAATCGGCCAAATCTCTTGTCGCATCATAAACTGAACAAGTGATGGTCCAGAGGTCGGGCTCCTCCGAGAGGTCCTCACGAAGGGCGGCATCCATTTCAGCCAGATTTTCAGGCTCAAGAGGAACCTGGAACTCTTCTTGTCCTGAAATCCTCATTTTCACTCGGGGGTGCCTGATTTCCACGGTTGGTCTTAATTTCCCTTCTTCTTCTTCGTATGATCTTGCTGCGGTTTGATCTTGCAGCGATCGAGGAAGCGTTTCGCGTACATATCCTATTTGCAAGAGGTTGTCGGCACGGTTTCGCAATGCCTGTTGCGAAGCGTGCGAAAGCTCTGGGTATTTCTGACACAGCAGAGTGTGCAGGTGCGCCATGTAATCTCTGCGAACAGGAATAATGATAGCATCGTAGCAATCCAGCAAGTCATCCCTGAATGGATCCGTCCACTCAAGACGTCGATCGTCTCGCCGATTCGTCATCGTATTTTCATCAAAATTATTTGAAGCACCCCGAACTCAAGGGCGATCAGCACTGTTTGCCGACCCATTGTCGGGTGCTCTGCGCCTTCGATCATTTTGAATCGCATTCACAACTAGGTTTGATTTTGTCATAGTTGTTCCTACGAGCAGCTAGGGAAAGAATTCGTCCGCCCTTCCAGAGCCCCGCATGCAAGGGTATGGCTGCATACTCTAGGAGGTCGCTTGGTATTCCAGAGACACCGTTTGGGGACACCTCACCCAGATGCCATTCAGCTTTCGGCACGGTTGTTCACGCCTTCGCTTGAGGGTTTCTCCTTCGGGACCATCCCTGGATAATTGTCCGTGATTGCTTATCAATTTTCGTAACCGTATTCAGCAGAAACGTTGGGTACAGGGACCCTCTATCCGCAACCTGAGGACGTGGCCAGTGGCCAGTGGCATATATATGTATAGGGATTCGGGAACTTAAATCCTATGAATTTCAGAAATAAGTTTTTAAACTTTTTGAAATATTTTTTAGAAGATAAAGGACGCGTTAGAAGAAACAGTGGCTCTAAAGTTACTCGATTGTCAGTTGGAACTATAAATGCGTGGCAAGATTTTAAATCTGGTAATTATAATAAAAGTAATATAAAATAGAAATGAAAGTTTAATAAAGTTCTAATGTTTTTCATTTATTTGTAGAGGCTGCGGAACAAGTTAGAAAAGAAAGTGCCACTAAAGGGATTCAATTGTCAGTTGAAACCTTGAATTCTTGGCTGGAATTAAAGTTTGGTCGACTTCAAGCGGATCCTTTTCTCTGTGAATATGTGGATTCATTGAAATGCAGAATTATAGCTGCGGAATCTTCCAAAACGTAGGAGAAAAAATAATTGGAGGCAAATTTGTTCGAAAATTTTATTTTCAATTATTTTTGTTTTTATAATGTTTAGATTTAGCACCGAGCAAGCTGGTCTGGTGGATATTAGTCGAATAGCATCAAGGGCAAAATTACTTGGCGAATTTGTAGATCGACAAATGTCAGGTTATGATCCCTCAAATCTATGCTTTGACCGCCAACTGGAATTGCACTTGCATGAAATTAAATATGATATTCAAACAAGTATCATCCCCATTGGACAACTTCGAGTCGGTTCTTATTTTGAAAGGGCTCTTCTCTTCAAAGTTTTAGCAGACAAAATTGGACTGCCAACTGCCCTTGTTCGTGGAGAATATGGAAAAAGCTGGGTTGAAATTGCCATTCCGACAGTAATTTTAAAATTTTCTTATACAATTATTTTTTTACTGGGGGGCTACGCCAAAGTAAAAATAAGCCCCCAAAATAGGTATATTATTGCTGATACATTACTTTTACCGATTGCTACTAGAAATACATAAATATAATTCTAATGTTTTAAACAATTAGAAAGGGACCCCCTTCAAAAGTAATTTTACTATTTCAGGAAAAGGAAACCCTCGACGCACGGTTTATAATTTTGCTCGTTTTTTGGCTTCTTTTTTATGATACATGTTAATATTTTCTTTAACTTTTTCTCATCCATTCTGCTCGTGGATTACTATTTCTATATTTGGAAAGGGTTTTCAAATGCAAAGGAGCCCCTTTAAAAGTTATTTTATTTTTCCTGGCAAAAGAGAACACCCGATTTACGGCTTATTATTTTGTATGTTTTCACCTGCTCTTTTATGATACATGTTAATATTTCCTTTAACTTTTTCTCACATATTCTCATAAATTTATTTTAATTTCAGAATGATTCTTAGCCAAATTTATTAAATTTTAAAAGAAAATAAAAATTTTAATAATATTAATTTTAATTTAATTAACCGTGGGAGGCTCTTGAGGCCCTCGTGAGAAGCTCTAAAGTCCCTCGTGGGTGGCTCTGGGGGGCCTCCTCAAAATTTCTGAAACAGCGGTGGTGGCGGCGGCGAGATCTTTTTATAATACAGAGAGATTTATTTTCTCAAGTTTTTCAGAATTAAATTTTCCTAAATATTATAGGTTGAAGCTCCACCAAAAAAAGAAGAATTGACCTCTTTATCTACTTCAGAAATTGAGAGTAAATCTAGTGCTTCAAAAACATCAAAAAGCTTAAATCGATCCTTTTCAAACTTGTCGAAAATTACTTCAGTTGCAAGTTTTTCTCATAAAAGTACGATATTTCCAACAAAACTTCTTCGTTCGAATTATATTGTGGATCTGATGAATGTTCCTGGTGATTTGATTCCCATTGGTAGCAAAAGAGCCATGCGATATTGTTAATTGTCAATAAATTCATTTTTTGTAGAGTTTTGAAGTTCATGAACACTTTATTTTAAAAAGCGTTAATTATTCTTTATTTTATAATTATTAATAATAATCTTCGAATTTATTCATTAACTTTGTCCACATTGAAGCTCTTATGTTTCCGCTCGCTTTTTCGTATTTTTTATCTCGCGATGTTTTTTCTATCACATGAATGTGACAGTAATTATTATATGTCAGTTTGACATCTTATAAAATTGTCTACCCACTTGAAGCAACAAGAAGTTGTTTCCCTTGCATGGAAATGCTTTGTCGTTGATTTTGAAGTTATTCACTTTGCACTTTAGAATACTATAAAATGATTGAATTATTAAAATTGTGATGATTTTAAAAGTGTATATATATATTCTAAAACAGCTTAATCTTTGAGGCCTTGAAACTAAAGTTTTTTTGCTTTAAAATTTTATATGTTTTATTTTGAAAAAGTGTCTAATAATAAATTAAGTAATATTGGATGAAAGTTTACGTAGAAAAAATTTTTAAGTTGGGACACATATTTACCGAAGGGGAGGATTAAAAATAAATTTTACTTTTTTTGAATTTAGGGTTCTTTTTCTTGTTTTTTATTGAAAGAAAAGCTTTTGTTTTTTCTTTAAACACCTTGAGGCGAAAAAATCAACATTTTATGCAAATTTTTTTTGCTAATATTGTACAATAATTTTTAACGGCTTGTCTTAATGATTCAACAATTTTAAACCGAAATCCTCCTGAATCGATAATAGTTTCAATATCAAATATCAAAAGTGTCACGATAAGTTCACTATTAAATCTTCCAAAATTGCAAAATTTTATATTGAAAGCCTTGATAGTCAGTTTTAAATTAAATAACTTTAGATTTAAATATTCTCAATTGTTTGGTTTCAATTTCAAACGTACAAAATTGTATGTTTTTTAAATTCTTTGAAATCATAGAATTTCAAACTGAAAGACTTGATATAGTTTGACAATTTTAAGTTTAAAGGATTTGTAATTTAAAATTTTTAAATAAATGTCTCCAGAATAAATTCAAAACAATTAAAAATTAAGAAAGTTATTGGTTAAATTCAACCCTTGAAAATGAGAAAATTCTAGAACTAAGCATTGAAAATTGAATTATTTTTTTTATTCGAAAATGTTCCAAAATGTTGAACGTTTCGAACTCAATTAAAAAAAAAACAATTTCGAATTGAAAGGCTTAAAAGTGTGCAATTTCAAAAATTGGCATCATATCAATCTTATTTTGTTTTTCAATTTTTAATTGTCAATGTAATATCTTGAAATTGTCCTATTTTTAGTTGAAGATTTTAAAAAATAAATCATTTTAAATTAAAAATATTTGATTGGAAGATAAAATTTTATTAGAATATACTACGAAGTATCGATTAATTTATGTATGGAGGTAATCGTATTAGTTCTTTCAAGTGAAAATCTTGACAACTGGGGGAAATATGGCCATTGCCCGAAAACACCTTTTTTTTATCATCACTTGCGGTGAGCATGATAAATCTGAAACGGCTCATCTGAATTCAAAAAACCAAAAAGATTCCACTAGTATACTTCTATACGGAGCTTTTGAACGAAGGATTTAGCAAAATTACGATTTTTTCAAAAATGGTGATGATATTTTCAAAATGTTAGATTTTCGAGGTTCCAGCAATTCGTTTTTTTCCCAATAAACAATAGAAATTTTGATCCAAATGAAAATCCCTTCGTTCACCGGAAATTCGTGACCGGAAATTCTTTCAAAACCGTTGAAGAACTAATAAACAGATAAAAAAAGATTTACGCCCCACATTATTCAGTATACAAAGTGCGGTGAGCTGAAAAACTTGTATCAATGGGATAATGAAAATATAATTTCTTATGCATCTAGACTTCGCGAAATCAGAAATAAAATTCTAGACACTCATAAAATAGGTAATGGTGGTCAATTAGAGCAAAATTTTGTAGATGAATTCAGTAAAGATATTATTGACTGTTTTATGCGCGGTTTAAGGCCCGAAATAGAAAATAAAGTAATTCAGGGTAAAACTTTTTCCGGCACGGTAAACTCTGCAATAGACGCCGAACGGAGATTATCGGCAACGGCTGCATTAAGGGGAGGCGATAAATTAAAAAATCATCCAAGTTACGGAAACTCAGAATTCAAAAATAATGATAATTTAAATTTAACAAAAATAAACGTGGCTCAGGAAGATTCAGTTATTATCTGCCAACTATGCGGAAAAAGGGGTCATATAGCTCCCACCTGTCGTCAACTGGGTCAGATCCAAAGTGAATGTTCTAGTTTTAGTAGACCGTGGTGAACCCAAAATGACCTGCTTCACATTTTCAACAGCAAGAAATTTCTCATAGCGATCGGTCATTCAACCGACCTTGGTATTCGAACCCCTCGCATAATAATAGAGAAAATCGATGGGGGGCTGCGCCTGAAAGCCGAAACAGAAATGTAGGTCACTGGCAAACGAGGTCAAGTGACAACAGGAATGATCAAAATTTTTTGCGCAATCAGGGAAATAATTTTGTCGATAGAAATCAACAATATCCACCATCCCGGGACATAAATAATGCTATAATTTGCAATTATTGTAAGAAATCGGGTCACCATACCTGTATAAGGGATTGTAGGCGTAGAGCCTACAATGAGCATATGCGAGAGCAACAGGGACAGCAACGACCTGCGAAAAATAATCCGGGAAACGCGCTGAACCTCTCCAGGTCCGGTGCTCTGAGGGAGGAAATGCACAGAAGGAACTAAATGCACCTAAGAATACTCCAAGTGAAAATATTATCTCCTCAAAAATAAATTTGAGTAAAGGCACTACAATTCCATTTATCATATTATCCGTAGAAGGGTTGTTGAGCCTAGTGCGCATGATGATTGAAACTGGAGCAGGAATGAACTTAAGAAAAGAGCATGTGATTGGAGTGTCTATAACAATAGACAAGTCAATCACGGTTCAAGGAAGGGGAATAAATGAACATCTCGTATACACTTTAGGGCAGGTAAAAATCGATATTTTGGGATATTTAACAACATTTAACATCATTTCTAATCATGCACCTATTTCTGAAGACGGAGTAATTGGATCAGAATTTTGTACTCATGATAATGTTAAAATAAATGATGAAGATTGTTAAGGGTTTTTCGGATGACCTTCGCCTCTTGGATCAGACTCAGTAATGAATCCTACGTTTTACGCAAGTCCCAAACCTTCATCCATTAGTTCTACATAGGGTTCCAAACCGTTTGGGACCTTCGTATGAGGATACTCGATATACTCCTCTGTACCTTCGGACAGCATCCAATCCGAAATACAGCTCTCTTACTTTAACATCAGCATCCGCTGGAGAAGTATTATCAAAAATGAGCTCTCCAGCTTCTACCCAATGTTTTATGTCCATCTTGAGTTCTAAACGGTGTTTCGGAGGATGTTTGATGCAAAATGGATGAGTAGTATCTAAACTACAACCCTCTACTCTCAAATCTGCAGCAGTGAAAAATGTTTTTGGACCAAACAGATCTTCGAGTTCCAAAGAAGGAACATTAATTTTTATTTCCTCTGAAGAACCAGAGTGCTTTCTTTTTTTCTTCCACGATCAACTAGGAGTAGAAATTATACCTATGCTTGAATCCTCATTTTCGATGGTTGCTTCCATTTTTTCAAGGTCCGATGATAAAATAAGTAGCCCCGAATTTAATGATTGACTATATTCAGCCTCAACTTCAGAGATGTCGATACTTAACATTGCCCATTCTTCTGGTTTCAAACCTAAATCTGAATCAAAATCATTTGGCTCTTTCATATTTATTTATCCAATTCGGCAACTCACTGGCAAGCGCACTATCAGTTTCTTCACTTAAAATCATAGGATCGAGGTAGAGTAGAATATCACTCACTTCAAAATCAACTTCATCGAGCTGAATCAAACACGCGTTTTCAGAGCTCATACTGAAGGAATTATTTGGAGAGCCCATTGTTTCCTTTTCTTATTCACACACGTCAAAAATTCTTTTCAAAACGATACGGACCGACGACAAGACACAACTGATTTCCAAATTACAATTTAGGTACTGGGAAAACCCTTAATCGTGAAAGAAGCCAAAACCCCCTCTTTTTCGCTATATAGGAAAACTGACCTTCAGTAGCTTTTCCAACCAAATCGATGGTTTTGTTAGTTGCCACCCCCAACATACGAATCTTGCAACACGAATTTTCAAGGGTGACACCTTTTGGACCAGGGCCCGTCGACCCCCGAACAGTGCAACGAGTCATAAAACCAGTCATTTCTCTCGTCATTGAATTGCGAGGGCGGATAATCAAAATGGCAAGGGGATCGGAAACCTAAATTGGCACGGCTATTCTAGTAACATACGTAACTTTATGTTTTATGCCAAACTTGGGGGTCTAAACAGGAATCACCCCTCTAATCCTATTTCCTTTCCCATATCCACGCCTTCCTCTAAATTCACATTTTTATACGTGAACAGTACATCAAAGTAGAAAATTTTGCAACACAATAATCCATGAATGTATAGTTGCATGTATATAAATAATTCAGAAATAAAGCTGAAATACCCTTTTATATATTATTATTTTTCTAGAAAATGATTGCAGCCAATGATCAATCGAGAATACTAATCGCCTTAACTTATAATAAAACAATTACCAGGGAATCTCCAAAAATTTGTGGGAACATTTTCAATTCATATTGTATTAGGATGAGTCCACATTTTATAGGATTCTATTTTCAACAAATTAATCGACTATTGATTTGGGAAATGTGTTACAGTAACGCAACACCAGAATTTCAACGACATTTTAAATATTTAAATTTCTGACATTCACTGGGACGAATCCATTGTGGAAAAAATCGAGGGACTTAGGGACTAACTGGTATGTGTTATGTTGTTTATGACATAACAGAGATGTTGATTTTTAATAATGCACCTTATAATAATGAGAATAGAGATCTTAAAAACCTCTATTTTCTATTAAACCTTTTTCAATACATTTAATGACGTGCGAGAAAAATTAATGAATTTTTTAAAAATGTTTCTTGGCTCTGAACAATCGAAGAAAATTCTAAATTGAAAGAAATAGGCTAATTTATTTGACAAACGAATTCGAATTGAGCGTACCCAAATTCTTAAAAAATGCTTGTCCTAAAATGGTTCAAGTTCAGGTAGAATGGAAATTCTTTCTAACTTTCTTCATAGAGTCAAACAATGCATCATTACACCTGTTTAAGGTCGGTGAGTCGTATGCCGAACCTTACTATGTATAGGTATGTACAACACCATGTCTTTCTAATGAAAGAAGATGCAAGATGAGTAAAATGACTCACCTTCAATTGCGAGCTTTAAAAGATCAAATATTCATAGTTCGCAAAACAAATATTAACCAAATCAGTTTAAAGATTTGTAATTAAACAATTTGGAATTAAATGACTACAGAATAAATTCAAACCAATGAAAAAAATTAGCAAAATTATTCGTCAAATTTAAGCTTGAAAAATAAGAAGATTTTAGAACTACGCATTGAAAATTTAATTATTTATTATTTGAAAATGTTCCTAAATATTGAGCATTTCAAAGTCAACTTAAAAAGAAAAACAATTTCGAATTGAAAGGCTTAAAATTGTGAAATTTCAGAAATTGGAACCATAGAAATCTTGTTTCATATTTTTTTATTTATTTTTAAGGGTTAAGTTCCGAAAAGCCCTTACCTCCGATTTCTTTGAAACTCCATATATTTATGCATTTTGACGCGCTGATCGAGATAAGACTCTTCAGTGGTTACGGGATATTGAATTGATTCCAACAGAACGATTCTGTTGTAAGCATAAGAAGAAAATGGCTCTCAGCAAATCAAAATTAACCTGCGGTGAATTTTCCTGTCCGAAAAAGGGAAAATATTTTCACTCTCATTCTGTTGCGGAAAATACATGGTTTGAAAATTGTCATATTTCTGCAGCCTCATGTATGTTAAATACATACAGTTTCGCAGGGAATTTCAGTTTTGAGCAAACGATCAGAGAGAGCAGCATTTTGGAAGGTCAGCAAGTTTCTAGAGAAAATATTGCGGATCGCTTTTCTTTTTGCATAGAGGTGTGCGTGCTTGCTCTTGACGACAATTCCGAACAGGAAGGTCGCATTGATGGTGTCGGCAAAGTCTTCGAAATTGACGAATGTAAGATCGGTTGCCGGAAATATGAGAGAGGACGTGTGGTGGAGAGTTCATGGATCTTCGGCATGATCCACAGGGAACATGCCTCCTAGTATCGAATAGAAATATGTCCGGAGATGGATGGATGCAACGATTCCTCTCACGAGGAGGAGTGCGGACGAGCAACCTTGCAGACCATCTTTGAGAGTTTTTGTGGCGACGAAGGGTTAAAGAATTGAGTGCGGATCCTTTTACGCAATTAGTTGCTGACATTTAAATTTGCTATCCCGGTCACAAAAATTGAGTATATTTTTATTGGGAATTTAGCCCTTTTGTTTTTCTTTCGTTTTCTTCCCCTTTCCAACTTCTCGTGGGAAGCGGAAGGGCACCCTTTGTCTGGCCACAGAAATAGTGTTGCTCAAATCCTTACCCCTTTCTCAAGTCTCGTGGGGACACGTGAATAAAATTAAGTAGAAAAATATATAATTGCAGTGATTGGTCACTGGAATACTTACGTTTTCGGCAGGAGCTACGTATGAAATTTTCATCTTTATCATCAAATATCTCGAAAACTATCATTCGTAAGAAAAAATCGGGTGAGACATAAAATATGCATTTTGACTAAGTCTACAATTTACGTTTAAATCAATTTTTTAAAAATTTTCAATGGTTCTTGAGATTAACGTGAAAAACCATGATTTTTATAGAGTTTTTATGGTTTTTACCATTGAAATCAAATTTGTGCCTACTTTCACTATGATTTTCGTAATCAACGCGTCAAAATACATGAGTATACATAGTTTTAAAAAATCAGAAGTAAGGGCTATTCGGAACTTTATCCGAATGATTTCTGTCTTAATTTGAGACCTACAGTCAAACCAGTAGACAAACTGTCAATGTCAATTGTGAGCTACTCTCATAATATAAAGTCTTGTGCAACTTTATTTTACGATAAAAACTTGAAAAGTAAAATCTTATCACCTGCTAATGAGAAGTAACAATTATTCTTTCCAAATTTGAAGCTTAGGTTACACTTTACTTAAAACGTCAAAATATGGTTACGAACTGTCACAACAAAAACAATTGATAGTTTTCATCGCAGTCTGAATTTAAGACTTTTCAGAAAATTTGGGACTCAAAATGATACCTTCAAAACAAGAGACGCAGGAAAAATAAGTACAGCTTTTTTCTGTGCTTGAGTCAAAGTACCGAGCATAACATAATTTTTGATAAGTTTTATACTGCAGAGGCACTTATATCATCATAATACACAACTTTTACCGTTCACCCGGATCAGAGAAAAAAAGTTATTGCCCAGGACTGGCGCTGATCAGCTATCCAAGAACAAAAAAGTTCTGAACTCGATCAGCAAATCTTTTTTGAATATATTTTGAAAAATTTATAGGGGTCTGAAATGATAAAAAATAAAAAATTCACACTATCACAACAAGAATTTTTTTCTCATTACCTTGACAATTTGGTCTGGGCTAGGTTTGACGCTGATCAGCTAAATACACTCATAGTGAAAAATGATTTTTTTTTCAATTCATTAGAAAAATAAAGTTCTGTCCCAAGCAATTTATATTTATTGCTCAATCGCTCCCATTCAGGTTGAATTATTTTCTTATACAAGAGAGTCCAGCCAGCGGCTGAACGGCTTCCAACTAGTTGCTGATCAGCCATTTACCAGCGGCTGACTAGCCAATAACTAGGAAGTCATTTTGGCACCCACTATAAACTTTTCAGCCCCCTCCAAAAAAAAATTTTAACATTTATTATTTTCGGTATGCCTTATTGTGCATGCCCCTAAAATAAAAAATAAAGAACGTAGTAGAAACAAATGCTTCAAGTTGTTACAGATTAAAATTGGTTTTCTTCCAATTCAGTACAGTTTTGCTGGATTTGGATAAAATTGGTAAAGTTGGTCTAATGAATATTAAGACCTCATTTTCTAGATTAGCAGATGATAAGATTATACTTTTCAAGTTTTCATCTTAAAATAAAGATGCACAAGACTTTATATTATGACATTAGCTCACAACTGACATTGACACTTCGTCTATTGTTTTGAATGTAGGTCTCAAATTAAGACAGAAATCAGTCTCCATTCAGGGCAATAATCGGACCTAATTTGAGACTTATTTGCAAAGTCTCAATTTAAAACCTTTTTAGCTACATTCTTCTGTTGCTTTGAGGTCTTGAGGTTTTGGGGTCTATACTAGGGTGCTTGATTTTTCCACTTTTTTCGGAGCGAAAGCTGATACCCGGCAAAAGCGGCCCACCCACATGGACATTACAGATATAAAATTTTTTTCAAATCAGATATTATCTTCTGTGAAAATTTTTGCCTTAAAGTTTCGAAATTTCGACTAAAAACACCAAAATTGGCATTAATTTTAGTTCAGTTAAAGCGGCCATATTTTTGGGTTAGGAGATATCACTTGCGATGAAAAGTGACATTCAAGCATCTAAATGCCAGTTATATGCCCGTGGGTCGGGAAGCATGCTTCTTCTGGGGCCGGAAAAGGAGGCAAATTCAGTATAATTAAGCGGTTGTGCAGCTCCTCGCTCATCTGGCCAGCGATACTTGCCAAGCGACCCAGAGCCACCACGTGAAGGTGGCTGCACCTAGGGCTCCTCCGAAAGCCGTAACCAACCAACCAACCATATGTAGGACCGGCCTAACTAATCTTAATCGTCACTGTCGGGAAAAATTGTCAGAAATTGGGATTTTGATTGAAATTTTGGCAGAGCTTGTCTAGAAAGTAAAATTGCTCTTATGATGCCATCCCTAGCGTCACTGCCGCATACTCGGGAAGCTGCTTCAGTGACAAACTTTACTGTCCGTTCTACTGCGAACGTGTGGCACGGGAAGACGGTGAAGGACCATTCTGTCACAGTGTTGTCAGGAAGTGAAAATTAGTCAATGAGCTCTTTGTTTTATACTGTACTT
This sequence comes from Melikaiella ostensackeni, assembly GCA_032362435.1. Classification (NCBI taxonomy): domain Eukaryota; kingdom Metazoa; phylum Arthropoda; class Insecta; order Hymenoptera; family Cynipidae; genus Melikaiella; species Melikaiella ostensackeni. The sequence continues at coordinate 13,511 of JAUMHM010075007.1, forward strand.
AGAACTGGTGGTACTGTAATAGAAACATCAGTGCTTTCCCAGAGAATCATTTCTGTGTGATCATTAGCCTCAAAATTCAGTCTGGGAACGATATTATATCGAATGGGGTGATGAAGATTCCCTGCCTCGTCTTCTCGAGCACTAAGAATTTTATTTAGTGTATCTTGACGAACAGCAAGTCGACAATCAGTCATCATGGTGAGAAGAACATTTTCTGGCAGTGCAAAAAACTTCGACACATTTTGTCTCCGAAAGTAGAAAAATGTAGTTAGCGATCGGCCTTAATTTTCAAGTGGCTATTATTAAACAAAAGGTCATTTTCAACTTTTTATTATTTTGCAGGCATTCGCCGAGTATACTTTATATGTGTACCCAATTT
>JAUMHM010075065.1:0-13887 GCA_032362435.1 Melikaiella ostensackeni
ATCTTGTTTACCTTTACATTTTCCTCTCTTGATCGGTAATTCAGAAAATAGGATACATTTTTCCATATAAAAAAAAGCAAAAGTTTATAATATATGAAAAGCTAATTTCGAAGACCTTGCCAATTTGTAGAATTACACGAAAAAGAAGTAGATAATTAATAAATTATATCATGAAAAATCATGGAAATAAGATAAATTCAACAGTTTACTCTACGATTCGTCTTTGCGTTTAAAATTCAACAATTTGGTTTCAACTATTTTGGTAGAAAGATCAACTATCTGGTTGAAAATTAAGTTTTTGGGTAAAAGTTTATGGTTTCTACCAGAAGTATTCAATAACTTGAGTGACAACTTGGGCTCCCGTTCAGTATTTGGGGGATTCACCTTCTTGAGTGAACCACGAATTCGTTCCAGCTTTATGAATCGTTTGGTGGTCGCTTGGTGGTCATTTCGTGGCGTCTTTTCACGTTTGGTGGTCAAAGTTGTGACAGATGTCTACTTTCCAAGAATCGGCCCCCCATAGGTAATATAGAATTCTTTCAAGAGTTTGGAATTCAATTTCATTTATTTTTCGAAAATTCTTTTTGGAATCGTTTGATGGTTTCACACGCTTTGAAAATTTATCAATTGATTAAGGGCATGTCTCACAGGAGTCACGTGACCAAACTGATGCTCGATTTTTAATCTTTATTTTTGGAACGCCTTACTTTTTGCACAAATGAAATATCGCTCTCAAACTTTGGGAAATGCAAAAAGAAACAGTAACTTACGTTTGTATACATTACTTGGGCGGAAGTTTGAAAAAAAAATTTCTCGAAGAAATTAAAACTGGAGCAACGTCAGATTTCTTTTCAAACAACTGATATCCACACGAAATGAAATATCGAATTGAAATTTTCAGAAATGACATAAACGGCACTGAGGAACGTTCTTATGATCCTCATTATTTGCAGTTGAAGAAGAAATTTTAATGAAAAACTAAATTTGAAGAATCACCGACCGTGCTGTAGAAACCATAAACAGCATTTCATTCTCGCAACCGAGTTTTTTGCGGTCAGGATCGATTAGGATCCTCATGTCAGCCCAAGACCTGTCACTCACTGTCATTGTGAACTCCGTTATGTAGGCCGTCGCACGGTCGGTAAGCCTCCAAATTTAGTTTTCCATTGAAATTTTTTTCTCTAATTGCAAATAATTGGGAACATAAAAACGTTTCTTAGTGCCATTTATGTCATTTCCAAAAATTTTAGTTCTATATCTCATTTCGTGTGGATATAAGTTCTTTGAAAAAAAAAATTCCGACGTTGCTCCAGTTTTAATTTCTTTGAAAGAATTTGTTTTCAAATTTCCACCCAAATGATATTTTCAAGAATAAAAATTAATAATCAAGCATTAGTTTGGTTACGTGAGTCATGTTAGACATGCCCTTAAAAGTTCAGAAATTAATTTATCGATAACTCGATATTCATAATCTGACATGAAATGTGAAGTAAAATACGAGAATACTTACCTTGCTGGTTTTGAAAAAAAAGGCGAAACAGTCATCTCGCATGAAGCTCCTCTTTCATACGACTCCTCTGGCTATAAAACAATTTTCCACTTCTTTCACACTAAAAATCCGAATCCTATCGTCCCATAAGCAAGTCACGACCACACAGGTGCACTATTCGAACTATAATAAGATTCTAAGATTTGAAAATTATTAATACAGATGACTCATTATTACCCCACCCTTGCAGGACAAAGGAACGAAGCTAATGTTGAGGGCATGCAATTGGTCAGATGACACTCTGGTACATACTACCCTCAGAATTTGAAAAGAAAACCATTTTTGCGGAATTTGCGTAGGTGAAATTTGTTTAAACATTTGTTTTTTTAGGTGAGTTGTGAAATAGACATATTCTATATATGTTATAAGTTCTTCAATCAATGATAGCAATGAAATAAGTTTTTTAAATAATTTCAAAGTAATTTAAATAATACGTGTTCATTCAAGTACTGTAAAACGGAGTAAAGTCGCTCACCCCCAAATTTATATTTTAAAATTTAATATAAAATTTCCTGGGAAAACAAATGAAACATTATCGATTGTTTTAATTAGCAGAGCTCTCAAACTTCACTTTAAAATTTATTTGATGCGAATTTATTGGTGAGCGACTTTACCCTACCTGAACGACCTTACCCAGTTTCACGATATATAATCACCTAAAAAAAACAGGACGAAAATTTTATCCCACCAAATGTTTGACAGAATCGTTGATAACTTAATTTATATTGATGTGCGCCACAAATCCTCTCAGCGCGTTCAACGAGGGTCTAAAAGGAACCCCCAGGCTATGTATCAAGTCAATATTCTTGGGTGACCTTTTCGGAAGTTTACCCGAACATTTTATCTCACCAAATTTTTGACAGGTATTATTATTTTTAGGTACAAATTTGTTTTCTAGGTATACTTTTGAATATTCAAACAAATTCAAATTGTTTCAACGATTTGATTTAGTTTGAGTAATCTATTCTTGTCAATTTTTTGAAAGATTTAAATATTCTAACGTACTACTTTGTTTTCTAAGAATACTTTTGAATGTTTAAGCAAACCGAAATTTGAAACAAAATTATTTCATTTTACTGATTTCAATTTCATTTATTTCAACGGTATAGAGGACAAAATGCATTTCTCTTCAATTTTCCCACAATTTTTAGGTATTAAAAATATTCCAATCTTCCGAAAAATAACTAAGATGAAATATTTTAATTTCCTGCAGTTCCTGTATGAGGTCTCGCTACCACTCCACCTTTTCCTCCTCCTTAACTGTGATGTTAGCGTCTATCGGAGCCGAGAATTTGATCACGAACATGGCTCATTTCTCTTTATCAAGGTGTATGATGTCAGGCCTCGTGTGTACAACTTTCAGCTTAAAGTTGAAGTTTCAGTAAATTTTGGGCAACTCGTTCTCGACAATTGACTTCATCACTCTGGGAGCGTTCGGCTGGGCAGGGTCGCGGTCAACACCACAAGAGCGACAAAGATGATTATAAAGCACTCTTAGGACCACATTGTGCCTGTGGAGGTAGGTCGTTCCCGCGTAAGAGCGACACCCGGATAGTTTGTGCTGTAGGTACTCAGAATGTGCCTGACACGTTCTGCACCTGTCGCTGGGAACTTCTACACGTAAGATGCGGCTACGGTATATTAAGGTGGAAATGACATTGTCCTGATACGCGAAGATAAAACCCTCTATGTCTGAATTAAGTCCGAATGATTTGAGGAAAGCAAACGTTAAGTCCATCGACAAGGACTGATCTTTTACATTTCTAGGAAAAATTCCGTACATTTTTTTGTCGTGGAGCTGTTCGAGGAAGCTGCTCACCTCTTCTTTCTTTACTCGGACTTTTAGAAGTGAGGCAACTAGATAAAGTCATGCATTTTCCACACATCCGATGTTAAGATGCAGACCATGGGCCTCGACCGCCTACTCTGAGGCTCTGTAGAGAAACGCTTCTTTGTCAATCATCTCGTGGTTCCTGACAATTGACAGAGTATGATTTCTTCTATTTGTCACAATGTGAGCTGTACGCAAGATCATTCGTTCTTAAGGATACTGGATATTTAGAATTCCGGGTCCGCCTTCAAGTTGTGAGATGTATAAGCGCGGAACGTTCGAGTTGATATGCAAGCAAACATGTCGATACCTTGTTCAAAGCCGACAGATTGGAAGACCAAATCTGTGAAAGGAATTGCTTGTATCTGCTTCGGAGAGCCTTCTTCACTGATGCTATATCTTGCATGCGGCTCTTTGGTACGCTCAGGTATAGGTTGGTCTCGCCAGCGCAAAAGTGTCTAGTCGCGCTCCTGTCCACGAGTTTCGGGTCATCGTTAACGCTAGCAAGTCGTCCTCGCTTTAAATAAATCTTGGCACACTTGTCCAATCCAAAGTTCATACCAATTTCTTGTGTGTACCCCTTCGACAATGTTCAGAGCATACTTGAGATGCTGTGTCCAAGAAGCATAGATCTTCAATTCGTCTATATGGAATACATGAGTGACCTTATGTTTCGATTATTAGATCCGCCGCAGATATACCCACCAAAATTGCGCAGTGCGAGAGATGGTGGCAAAAGTGTGATGCAAAAGAGAAGAGGTGGTATTGAGTCACGCTAAGACACCCTTGTGGAAGGTGACGCTATTAGTTGTCACACGATGTTCTCCAGATGAGATAGTGAAGCTGGCTTTCCGAAGAGGCATCAATCTCTCTATGCATCCTGCTATGTGTGGATGAACTTTCAAGCTTTCCAATAGACATGATAAGTCTATGGGAGGCTTAATCGGAAGCTTTCTGGCAATCAATCCTGTTCATCGACAGATTGCGATTGTAGGCTGCAGCGTCTTTGCAGACGCTCCAGTCGCTTAGCAGGTCCTCCTGACAGCCTGCCAGACCTGTTCTTGATCCACGTCGTTTGTAGATCTCTGTGTGATAAGCCACACAGGTGCAGTTATCGAAACAAACCTGTCATTAAGGATAGCTGTAAAGATCTTATACAGCGTGCTCAGACAAGTTATTGGCCAGTAGTTCTTTGGGTTGGACAAGTCGCCTTTCTTCGGTAGGAGTACAGTGCGTCCTAACACCAGCCACTGCGTAATGGGCGTCTTCGACTTTAAATATGAGGTAAAGTTCGGGACCAGAGGTTAGTGTGTAGAAGTGAACTCCTTCAACCAGAAACTCTTGACACTAGCTAGTCCGGCAGCGGAAAAGTTCTTCGTGCCCCTCAGTGCTCTTTTCAGCTCTTTGTCAGTGAGTGATGGATATTGTTCCTCGGACTTCATGAGATAGTTGCACAGCTCCTTAAAATGCATGATATTTTTGGTGTATTCATGTAATGGTTGTCGAACTTCGTAAATCTCTCTCTAAAGGTCAATACGCCCTCGGACGTCGGCGGATTATTCATAGAAACAAGGGGATCGCTAAAGAAACCCGATTGATCAGCGAGAAACTGTTGATTCACTCTGGCCCATTCCTCCCTCTTCTGTATTCTTCTCGTAGCGTCAGATAACACCCGTATTTTGTCAACACTGTTCTGCTTGATAGTCAGCAGCTTCGACTTGCTTAATGTGTATATGTCCTGTTTGTGAGAGGTTGACGGCGCGGTTTCGCAACCTCTGTTGCGAAACGTGCGAAAGCTCTAGGCGTTTCTGGCACCACAGAGTGTGCAGGCGTGCCATGTAACCTCCGCAAGCAGGGGTAATGCTGGCATCGTAGCAATCCAGCAAGGGTCGTACACCAAACGCGTCTTCAGGCTGGAGATAGAGGGTCCCTGTACCGAGGGCTTGCACTGAACACGGTTACAGAAATTAATAAGCAGTCGCAGACAATTGTTCAGGGATGTTCCCGAAGAAAAAACCCCCCAGTTGAGGCGTGAACAATCGTGCCAAAAGCTGAATGACACCTAAGTCAGGTGTCCTCAGAAGATGTCTCTGGGATACTAGGTGACCTCCAAGAGTATCCAGCCTCACCCTTGCATGCCCCGAACGCAGGGGTCAGTTATATGACACGCCTGCACACTTTGAGGTGCCAGAAGCACCCAGAGCTTTCGCACGTTCCGCAACGGAGGTTGCAAAACTGCGCCATTAACCTCTTGCAGACAGGATATATAGACGGAACGCTTTCCTGACCTTTGAGAGAACAACCCGCAGACGAAGAAAAGACAGCGACATTAGGACCAACCGCGGAAATCAGGCATGCCTTGAGGGACGATGGCGATTTCAGAACGAGAAGAAGAATTAACATTCATGTTTCTCCTAGGCCCCAAGATCTGGCTGAAATGGATGACGTTCTTCGTGAAGGTCTCTCGGTGAAGTCCGACATCTAGACCATCACTTGTTCAGTTTATGATGCGGCGAGACCTTTTGCTGAATCAAATCGAAGGATGAAGCCGACGATAGATCAGAAGACCATAAACCGTTTGCATCAACTGAGCAAGAAGACTGGCTTGGTTAGCTTCCCGTATTCAGTGTTTTATTGAATACATAACATCTGGTAAGCCTTCTACGGTAAGGATCTGAAAGTTTGCTCACAAACTGAGGATCTTCCATCAAATATCAAACAAATCAAAGCTGCTGTCCATCAAGCAGTACATTGTTGACAAAGCACGGGTGTTGTCTGACACAAGGAGGAGAGAACAGAAGAGGGAGGCGTAGGTCAGGGAGGATCAACAGTTTCTTGTTGACCCATCGCGCCTCTTTAGCTGGAACAAAGTCAATTATACTGTGGCTTTCGCCTCTGCACCAAGTATACATGTGGTTTATTTTATGTCTGAAGCAAGTATTCGTTATAAAACAACCTTTTTTTAAGCATATGCTCATCAATTTTTTCTTGCTATCGTCTGTTTTTGGGCGAAGAATGTTACAATAATTAGGCTTCTAATTCCCACTTCTATTCTAACCCATAATAATTTAAGAGATACACATTTATACTTTTTGACATGCTGTTTTGCTCTCTTATTCATAATGGAACCAACTCCGCGAATACCATGTGATTCATTATCTATTCCTAAATATATCAAATCATGTCCAAACCAAGCAGCTCAATCATCATAATAAAGTGGTGTGTCCATTCGTAACGTCAGTTCCGCTAAACTTCGGTCATTCAAAGGAAAGGGTGCAATCATGGCCGGAACCAAAGGATACGTGATCAAATTTTGTTTTATACTGAGGACGGCACCAACCTCCTGCAGTTTGGTCTTTAGGATAGGAAAATACCATTAATTATTTCAGCTTCCTTAACCCAACATCGGCAGAAATACAATGAGAACTCTCAATCCTCAATAAAACTGACACAATCATTTCCAGTAAAATGAAATGAAAAATAAAATACAATATCGTTTGCGATTAGAAGTGGGATCAAAGTGTTACAGTCCATTGATATTATATTAAACCTTCAAGAAATCCATCGAGCAGACTGTCAAGCGAGCCGCCAAGAAAATTTTCCAGCATTCCTTGAAGCTAATCATTCCGAAAAATATTAAGTATACCATCAAGCATGCCTTGAAGCTCTCTAGCAAGCATTCTATTAAGCATACAATCAAGCACACGAGCAGTATTTAGGGGGAAGCGGACAAAATTATTTCGAATAACAGAATGTAGAACTAAAATACAGTGGTAGATATGAGAAAAAAAATCCTGGTACATTCTCATTTATTCGGTTTATTGTCACTTCAGCCAATGAAAGCGAATTAGCAAGCGCGCTGCATCAACTCTATAACTCAATTATTGATTATGTGGAGTCACTTAATTCCTTAAATGAACCTGTGAGCGATTGGTCATCAATTCTCGTATATTAAACAGTCAAACAGCTCGATTATCAGTCTCTTCGAGGTCGGGTAACATGTATCGGCAGTTTAAATGAACCTCCGACATGTAAGGAGCTCAAAACGTTTGTTAAAAGTCGTCTTCGTGCATTGATGGCTGTTGAATCAACAACAAGATACACAGTAGGCGGGCTTCATCGCTATCATGAACGAAGTCTCAAAATCAGAATACTGTGTGGACCAACAGGAGAGGAGTTGTTGATTTATAATTCTCTAGTCAGTAAGTTTCCTTGTTGTAGGATTCATGAATTGTATTTTGATCTTCAAATTTTCTGGGAAGAAATGAAGTAGTTCCTTCAAAACTTCTTCGGACTCCAAGAGAGGAAGCTTGTGAACAAAATTTTTTGGAGACTCACTCGCAACGTTTAAAAAGGAATTCTCGACTACAGGATGCTTACATCGATCTCGAGGAGGAGTACAAAAAGTTTCAGCATATGGGTCTTGTCTAAGAGTATTTCGATCCAAGGATTGATTGAGAGTCATTTTTTCTTCCACAGCATGGGGTGCGTCGAAATTCAAGTCTGGCAACCAAGCTTCGGGTAGTTTTCAACCGCTATTGAAACTCAAGTCGAGGAACCTCATTGAATGATTGCTCGAATACAGCTCCTAAATAGTCACTGAGCATCTTGAATGTCTTGCTTAAATGGCTTCCAATGGTCTGACATGTGTTCCATATTTGGCTGTTCGCACAGTTCAGCAGCTCGGACTTAACAAATGACATCGGTTTCCCTTAGCTGCTGAAGTTATCAAATATGTATAGCGTTTACGTCTATGATGTATTGTCAGGAGCTGACGATTTGGGGGATGCCACAAAATTTTACGATCAATTGCTTAAGCTCTTCATAACAGGCGACTTTTTACTCAGGAAATGGACGACGAATTGTCCTGAGCTTCTGGAACGAATTCTTGGAGACCTTTCAGCATTATCGTTAAATCCTTCCTGAAATTCTGAAACTCCAGTATCGATATCGATGCTCTGGTTAACCTGGTAACCCAATATAAATTGCTTTATCTTTAACATCAATCTAACTCCTATTAATGATGTCATTTCTTATCCACATGGATGGTGATCACTAGTAATTGTGGTCACAAAGATTTTTTTTCAAGGACTTTGGATGCTGAGAATCTCTTGGGATGATCCGCTTCAAGACGAACTTTGTTAACGCTGAAGAAGATAATACAAGGACCTACAACATCTTTCATCAGTTCGAGTTCATCGATTGATTGGGTTACGATCAACGGGTTGCTCACATGAACTTCATGGCATCGGAAATAGTTCAGAACGTGCTTATGCAGCTGTTGTTTACGTAAAATAAGCTCAGATAAGTGGAAACTGTTCGGTGGTGCTTACCACATCCAGAACAAAAATAGCACCTGTGAAAACTGTCTTACTTCTTCGTCTTGTACTGTTTGCTGCGGTCCTTATGGTTCGCCAGGAACCATCATTTAAAACAAAATGTAAAACTAAATTACAATACAGTTTGCGATCGAAAGTCGGATCAAAACGTTTCAATCAATTAGAAATCACGTTGAAATTCAATCCATTTTGGTACGCCAATCACACTGGTCGAAAAAATTTACCTGAGTATCTGTGAAATGAAACCAATAATTTCCGAAGTATTTTTTTGCGCGTTTAAAAACATGTAAGACATTATTTCTTTGCGCTTCTTAATGCTGAATCTAACGACTACAGTGATATTTTAAGAAATAGTTAACATTTTTGATCCACCGACCGATGAATTTCTCCGTTTTTGATGTTGCAGACACCTCAAAAAAGAAAATCATTCTAGCATGATGGCGATTCTTCCGAAAATAAGAAAATTCTGATTCTGTTAAAAAAATACGCTGGATACGAAAAAAACCTACGCAGAAAAGTTTTTCCCTTTCAAAAAATATACAAAAAGTTTCTTTAGCACTCGGCTATATTTCGTCAGAATAAAAAAGTTCGAAAAATTTGATCCAAATGTCACAAATTCGTAAAAATGCAATAAACTGGTCGATTTTAATCAGACTCATTATTGGGTAGGGGGAGGGGGTTTCTGATCACGAGTTTCAAATCAAAATTACAAGTTTGACATTTTTGATCGAAGTGGACAAATATTTCGGAGAACTGAAAGAACTGTCTGATTTCCATGAAACTCAGAATTAGGGGTGTTTTCAGGCTTCTGATCACAAGGAGGTCAAAATCTAAAACTTTGAAATTTTTATCAAAGCAGGCCAAATTCATGGTGAATTCACTAAAACGGCAGAACTCGATAAGACTCAATACTGGATGGGGTTTTGGGTTTCTGATCACAAAGGTGAAATCAAAATTAAAATATTAGAAACTTTGCATCCAAATGGGCGTAGTTTTTGGAAAATTTGAGAGATTTCCATGAACCTCAGAACTAGGAGTTTTTTTGGCTTTCTGATTACAATTTTTAGATCAAAATTTGAAAGTTTAAAATTTTCGATCCAAATGGGTCAGACTTTTAGAAGTCATAATAAATTGGCTATTCCAACCAGACTCAGAACTAGGGTATTTTTCGGGTTTTTCATCACAAATTTTTAGGTCAAAATTAGAAAAATTGAAACTTTCGATCCACATTATGCAAGTAAATAATTATTATAAACATTAATGCATCAGAAACTGCAATTGTTTCGGATGTCAATCAATTAAGATGTTACTAACTAAATTAGTAAATTGGTTTCCAACTAAGAGGCCATGAAGACGAAGTTTTATGACAACTTTTGAAATCACAAATGTGCCCGAAATTATTCGAAATTTCGTTGATTTCTCGGGCTTCATTTCTGAAGATTTGAAATGCAAATTCTTCAATTTTCAAGATTCACAAAATTCATTAATTTGTAATGTTTATAATTTAAAATGATGTAATTTTAAACGTTTTTTTGGAATTTATAGTTCAATTTTGAAGATGTAGAATGGAAAATTCTTCAACTTCAAAGATTCGTAATTGATTAAAATGCTTAAATATCTTTTAAACTGACTCAAGCTGACTTCAAAAATCGTTATTTTGTTAAACATTTTTTGAAATCTTTTCAAATTTTTATTCATTTTGAAAATTTTTCCCAAACTTTTGAATAACTTATAAAATTATCATTTCTCCTACAAATTTTAAAAAATTGTGAACAATGAGATCAAGGGTCTTGAAATCTTCCAGATTGTTTTTCGATAACTTTGGAAATATTTTAAAATATTTTCAAAATTTTTTCAAATAAGGAAAAAGTTTTAATTTCCAATGACGAATGTAAAAGATTTAATATCGCGCGTCACAAATTGTCTTTTTCCAAATCTTCGAAAATTTACATTTTCTTTAAAATCTTTTAAAGTTTTCAATTAATTTTGAATTTTCAAAACTTTGAAAGATCTTTCAAACTTATTTGATTTTTTTGAAAATGATGTAATGTTATAAAATGGACAAATTCTTCCTCAAAATATTCTTTATTCTTTCTCGAAAATTTTGGAAACCTTTTGAAGTGTTTTTATACCTGTATCCTCTACAATTTTCTCTAAAATACCTTTGCAAAAATAGAACTTTTCTACGAATCATGGGAATAATAAAATATATTATCCGTTTGTATTTCTTGAAAGTCGTGAGACACGTGTGCTGATAAAAAGCCGAAATTTCACTTTTCATGCGTTCAAAATTTTAGACTTAATTTCAATTGAAAACGTTTTTTAAAATGAAAACTTTAAACTGAAGTAAATTTTAATGAAAATTTTTTGTATAATTTCTAATTTAAAAAAAAATTATTTCAAACTCTCATGAAAATGAAATAAATTATGAAATTCATGAATAGAATACTTATTTATTCTATTGAATTGATTGTTTTCTTTTATTTCTATTTCTTTATTTAGAATTTCATTTTATTCTATTTAGTTAATATTTTATACTATATACTGCTAATTTCATTTCATTTATTTTCGTTTATTTTTATTAGCTACTTTTTAATCCTATAATCTTGAAAAATGAACGAAGTCATCAAGAACGGCCTTTTATATTTGTTATAAATTTTCCTCTCTCCCGCAGATTTGATGTGGAATAATGTATCCATGAAAATGACGCCGGCTCCCAGTAGAACCACAGTGAATCACACCTATGTCCACGCCTCACAACCGTGAGATGAGTGGCCACATGGTGCGGTGGAATTACGATGAAGGGCCGGCGAAACCCTCGTGAGTCCTGAGGACACGGAGCGACCTAAGAATGACAGCTCTTTGCATCTATCTCGCAAGTGCTTTGGCATTTTTCTGGCATGCGGATATGGCTTTGAGGTTACGAACCAGTGATGGTTTCGCACCTCTGAGAGGACTGATGACAAGAACAATTATTTTATCCGAATATTTTTTACACTACTTGCAGCTCGCGTATGAGGTCTCGCTACCCCTCCCCCTTTTCTTTCTCCTTGACTATGAGTTTTGCGTCGGCTGAAACTGAGAATTTGATGACAAACATCGTTCATTTCTCTTTGTCAAGAAGTACAATGTCAGGCCTCGATTGTACAACTTTTAGCCTGGAGTCGAAGTTCCAATAAATCTTGAACAACTCGTTCTTGACAATTGACTCTATCTCTCTGGGAGAGTTCGGCAGAGTAGGAGCGCGGTTAACTTCTTTACGTAAGATGCGGCTACGGTATACCAAGGTGGAAATGACACCGTCCTGACACGCGCAAATAAAACCTTCTCTGCCTGAATTGAATTCGGATGATTTAAGGAAAGCAAACGTCAACTCTATCGGCAAGGACTGATTTTTTACATTTCTGTGAAAGTGTCCGTGCATTTTCTTGTCATGGAGCTATTCGAGGAAATTGTTCACCTCTGCTTTCTCTACTCGGGCTTTTAGAAGTAAGGCATCTAGATGGAGTAATGCACATTCCTCAGTTCGGATGTCAAGACCCAGGCCAAGGGTCTTGGCCGCCTGCTCCGCGGCTTTGTAGCGGAAAGCTCCTTTGCCAATCATCTCATGGTGCCTGACCATTGTCAGGAGAGGATCTCTTCCATTTGCCGCTATGTAAGCTGTACCCAAGACGATTCGGTCATAAAGACACTGGATATTTAGAAGTCCGCGTCCGCCCTTACGGCATAGGATGTATAAGCGCGGAACTGACGAGTTGGTATGAAAGCTCTTCTGCATATGCATGATCTTGTTCAACGCCGAAAGATGGGGAGCCCAAATCTGTTAAAGGAGACGCTTGTATCTGCTTCGGAGAGCCTCTCCCACTGATGTAACATCCTGAATGCGGCTCTCTGGTACTCCTGGGTATAGGTAGGTCTTTCCAGCGCAAAGGTGACCAATAGCGCCCTGTCCACGAGTTCAGGGTCATTGCTAACGCTAGCAAGACGTCCTCTTTTCAATTGAATCTTGGCACACTTGTCTAATCCAAAGTTCTTACGAATTTCTTGTGTGTACACCTCGACGATTTTTACAGCATTTTCGAGATGCTGTGTCTCAGAAGCATAGATCTTCAAGTCACCCATATAAAATATATTAGTGACCTTATGCTTGCGATTATTAGGTCCACTGCAGAGGTACATACGAGACTTGCGTAGTGCGAAAGATAGCGGCAAAAGTGCGATGTAAAAGAGAAGAGGTCTGATGGTGTCACCCTGAAAGATGCCCTTTTGGAAGGTGACGCTGACGAGGAGATAGAGACTTTTTGGAGAGGAATTTACGAGGTTCAAGACCCACTACATGAAGACACTGAGAACACCATGCGTTTCAAGGTGCTGTTCAACAACCTCATAACGCCTAAGGAACAGTGTCTACCATTCACCGCCGAAGAGTTGAAGGAAGCATCGAGAGGCACGAAGAACTTCTCCATGGCCAGACCGGATGGTATCAAGAACTTCTGGTGACAGAAGTCTACTTCTACACACCAACATTTGGCCAGGATCTTCACCTCATATTTAAAGTCGGAGACGCCCATTCCGCAGTGGCTGGTGTTAGCACGCACTGTACTCCTACCGAAGAAAGGCGACTTGTCCAATCCAAGGTCCTACAGGCCGATAACTTGTCTGAACGCGCTGTCTTAAATTCTTACAGCTATCCTGAACGACAGGATTGTTCGGACAATTGGACCTGTGTGAAGAGAGACTTACGAACGACGTGGATCGAAAAGGGGGGTGGTAGGCTGTCGGGGAAACCTGCTAATCGACAGAAGCTCCTGCAAAGACGCTGCAGCCTACAATCGCGATCTGTCGATGGCCTGGATTGATCACCGGAAAGCTTTCGATCCAACATCCCATAGACTTATCATCTGTATGTTGGAAAGCTTGAAGATTCATCTACACATAGTGGGATGCATAGAGAGATTGATGCTCCTTTGGAAAACCAGATTTACTATCTCAGCTGGAAATAATCGTGTGACGACTAACAGCGTCACCTTTCAGAGGGGCGTCTTTCAGGGTGACATCATTAGCCCTCTTCTCTTTTGCATCACACTTTTCCCACTATCTCTCGCACTACGCAATTCTCGTGGGTACCTCTGCGGCGAATCTAATAATCGTAAGCATAAGGTCACTCA
>JAUMHM010075076.1:0-13887 GCA_032362435.1 Melikaiella ostensackeni
CCAATCCACTCAATCAATTCTTTCGAAAGTCATCGTGCTCATAAACTGAACATCTACACACACAGGCAGACAGACGGACACAGAGACACACAGACAGACACATTCGTAAAAACATGTTCGGGTTTCTCAAAACGTGAGCATTTGACAAAAACGGGTGGGGGGGGAGGGTTAAATTTTACGCAAATCTAAATCATTCTCTGATGAGAATGTAAAAACTTCATTCGCAACAGAACATAAGCTGTTTCCGAAGACAGTCAAAAAGCCCTAAGTTCGGAGAAGCAAACAATGCGCGAAAAAGGCGAACTAAATAAATTATGATGAATTTAGTGCAGCTTCGCTTGAAAATCATGCATACAGCCAAGTCCCCGGTTGGTCTGGCCGGATTGTCCGTCCGAGCGAGGGAGAGTTTTGCTCCGATATATTTGCATAACCGCATAACTATTGTCAGTCTCGTAATGTCGACCAATATTTTCATCGGAAAAAAGTCAAGCTTTCGTTCAAAAATACTTTTTAAAGAATCGAAAGTACCCGAAGAGCAGAAAATGTTAAATAAACGCTTTACATCGTAATTTGTTTATAAAAACCGAAAAATTAAAAACAACGAATTTCATAGAATGAAAGGGCATGAAAACCTTTCAAGAAGCACTCCTACAAAATTAAATTCGCATTTGTAGAAAGGAAGTTATGGCCATTTAAAAATATCCGTTTTCCCCGGGGGATGAAAATTTCACCCTCTGTAGTTCAGAGAGGGATGGTAGTAAGAGTCTATAAATTGGTGGGTAAACTACTATCGTATAGACAAACTCTAAAAATTTTAAGGCAATATAGGGTCAAGCTACGGAGGAAAATAACTGTGACACAGAAGAGGATACGCTGAAATGCTCAAGAGCGAGGCAGATATTTGTTTTCATGGCTGAGCGAATTTATGAATATATATGTGCTGAGAACGGTTAAGTTCAAAATGATTGGAGAAAGGCGATTATGGTTCCGATCTTCCAGGAAAAGAGTAATAAAAATGACTAAAGTAATTATAGAGTGATTAGACTACTGAGTACCATAGGCAAAATATTTACCAAAATATTTATCGGTTAGGTCATACAAATAACTGAAGAAAGAATATGGGAAGTCCAAGGTGGATTCATACCAGAGAGATCATGTGCGGATCAGATCATTAGGTTGAGACAGATCTTAAAAAAGTTTAAGAGTAAACAAGAAAGCATTCTGCGAATTTGTTGATCTGGAAAAAGCTTCTGATAAGGTGGATAGAACTCAATTTTGTATAGTCCTAGAAGAGTATGGAGTATGGTGTAAGAGTAAATGGACAATTGGGTCATTGGTTTGATATTAAGCATAGCGTTAGGCAAGGGTGGGCTTTGTCCTCCTGGATGTTCAATATATCCATGGACAAATGTCTGAGAATGTCTCAAGATTAACATGAATAAAACAAAAATTATTGTGTTGGAAAAAAGGGGTGAAAAAACATTATGCAACATTGCCTTGAATGAAGAGAGGAAGAGGAAGAGGAAGAGAGAAGCTAACTCTGTGCTTTTTGGTAGCGAGACTTGTACGTATCAAGAAAAGGATAGCAATAGAGTGAACGCGGCTTGCATGCAATTTCTGTAAAATATGTGCTGTAAAACGCTAATGAACAAAGTCAGTAATGAGTGGGTTCTCAAAGAATGTATTATAGAAGAAACATTGATTGACAACAGTGAAGGAAATCAACTGAGATGGTTTGGTCATGCTGAAAGAGTGTATGAAGAACGTTTGACGAAGCAAGTGTATTTACGTAAGATGAACGGTAGCGTACCCAGAGGTAGACCGAAGAAAGAATGGTTGAAGTGTGTGAATGAGACTCTGAAGCGAAGAGATATAAAGAGTCGTAGAAATACAAAAGCTTGCATGAAAAGGTGTATAGATGTGAAGAAAGCAAAATATGTATGCAAGGATAGGGATTGATGGAGGGCAATTGTTTATGAGAAGAAGAGTGACGCCTGAAACAAAAGATGTTGGATACTAATCGACCCCCGTGGAGAGCTTTGCTTAGTGGATGTGGTTGGGATAACGAGTATGGCTTTCCTTTGGGTTATATCAGTTAGTTTGTGTTTATGTGCGAATCGTGATGCATGATGGCCCTGTGAAACGTAGTAGCCTAGTAGAGTTATTTCTAATTTTCTCAAGATGGTATATCACGTGAGAAGTTTTTAAAAAAAATTCAAAAATTTCTCAAACTTTGTACCTCGACTCGTGTCGTCGTGACCTAAGGGAGTTGTTCAGAAAGTCTGAAATTTACAGGACATAATCTTTGATAGCTTATTTTAAATTTAGGCCGATCAAATTAAAAAAATATTCACGGGCTTCTGAGATATGACTCAAAATGTCCAAGCGTATCTGCGTCGAGCTTCAGTCGTTGAACACCGCTGTCGGTCGGTCTTGCTGCTTAAGCCGACTGAAACTCAACGCAGATACGCTTGAACATTTTCAGTCATTTCTCGGGACACCATGAAATTTTTTGAAGTTTTGCTTCTTAAATTAACGATAAGTTTTCGAAGATTACGTCCTGTCAATTTCAGATTTTTTTCACAAGTTTCTTAGGTCATGACACGAGTTGAAGTATAGGTACAAAATTCGAGAAATTCTTGAATTAAAAAAAAAACTCCTCACGTGATATATCAGCTTAAAAACATCAAAAATATATCTTCGAGGACTCATTTGACGCAGAATTCCATATGCTTTTCAACTGTTCGAGAAAAAATCTCTAGTCTTATTATGGAATGAGCTATCGTGTTTCTAAGTCATCAATGATTTTCATTGCCGTTCGCGCTAGCCGTGTAGATGATTTCCGACGGTGGTGCATGTTTATAATTTTTTGTTGTTGTTCTCCATGTTCCAGTGTAACTTTTGATAGAATTGGCATATTGGCATCAATTTTTTCGAAAAGACTTTTCTTTCACATCTTTTACTTTGGTCTAGGCTAGTTTCAAGGCTAGGCTTGTTTTTAATTGGTTTAAATTGAATTCAGCCTTGTCTGGATTTGAGTAAAGCTAGTCTGAATTTAAGACCTCACTATCTGAATTTCAGAATTGAGTCTTAAATTTAGACAAATTTGTACCAAATTTGTTCCAAAATTACTTACGATTAGCAATGGAAATATTTTTCTCAATTTTATAAATCATGTGGATTTCAAAAGGTGAAAAGATATTTCTACAATTTTTTTTTCGAAGTATTTATTATTTTCCTCCATAATGTATCATGAAAATATATTAAAAACGATTACAATTTGTGTCCATCTGACCATTTTTTTAATAATTCATTCTGTACGATAGCGTAAACAATGAACAATACAAATACAGATAATAGATTATAAAATTAAAGTACTTAAGTACCGTTTATAATGCAGTATTTCTCGCTGACAATGCTAAACTGCTGAATATTTCAAAAAATAAAAATACAAATTGTGGATGTACAGAAATAGGCATAGATAGGATAGAATAGACAGTTTAGTTTTACAGCGAATTAAAAGGAAGTATCCAAAAAGTGTGCTTGCTTTTTGATTCGACGAAATATTTTCTTTTGTTATAATTTAAGAAATGGGTCACCCTACCGCTAGTATAGGCTATGCATAATCTTACGTTGAATTATTTTTGTATTTCGTGTATCTGGGCAAAACGAATATTTCGTGGACCGAATTTTTCGAAGAATCGATCATTCAGAGGATCCTCATTCAATATTGGGAAAATCACGTTGGCATGATCGCCATCTATGCGTATTTTCACTCTGCCAAGGATATTATGAAGATCTGCTCTAGGAGCCATCAGTGGAAACAGCGTTGAACCTATCAATACTCCAATGACGTACTCATGATTATTTTCCTTATTTATTCCTACACGGTGAATGCCTGCTAGGGGTGAACCTATACCTGGCCTTATTGAGCATTCGAAATGATGAACATCAAGTAGAATGGGCATGGGATGAATCGCCCCTTCTCTACGTGGCCAAACTAATTCTGCAAACAGAAAGTATAAGTGAAGAGCTGGCGGTCAAAACGGGGAAACCCACTTTGGAAAAGTTTTTAGGAGAACGAAAAAATGTTCGCATTTTACAATTAGTTCAAATTAAAAAAATTCAGCTATTGAAACTTGTAGCCGTGTGCCCGTTACATATTCTATCATTTTTTTAGATTGATATATCTAAAAGTCGTAGCCGGGTAAGAATGGTTGAACTGCCCCCGCTTGGATTGGGTTCATATTTGGGAGGTAAGTTTCTATCATGATATGACCAGTTGATCTTAAGTGCCCACTTCAAGAAATATATATTTTACAAAAGTTATAAACAAATTTAAAAAAATGAAAAAATTCGTTTCTCCCAAAATTAGCTGAACCGATTTAGATGGCTCAAATATATGTTGTACAGGGTATTAAGTCAATTACAAGAAGAAATGGGCACTTAATTCCTTTAATGACAGAAGGATTGAAAAAATTATTGTAATTTTGTAAAAAAAATAATTCCATGAAGTTCTTGTTGGAACACCTCCATTTTTTCCTGTAATGTACTCATATCCAAGGTGGCAACATAAATTTTCTTGGACAAGATCGAAGAAATCCTTTATGGGTAAACAAATAAAGAACCAATTTTGGCCCCCTAATATGTTTGCAATTCCAAAAAAATAGGTGACCAATTTAATTTTAGGTCATGACTCAATAAAATAAGTATGATTTAAGCAATAAACCTTACTCTACTATGCAATACACCTAATCTTCGTCACTGTATTCCTATATCACGGGATTATTACGATTCTCGACATGTATCTCGCATGTGATAAGTAATAAATAATGACTGCTATATAGGAACAGCAGCCAACTGTCCTTCGACCATTGGCACATTCACAAGCATACCTTTTAATTTCTGCAATATCGGCACTGTTTGGTCTATAATCAATGAAACATTTACATAATTTCCGACTAATGTGTCTCGATTGTACCTGTACCTGAAATATTTGCCTGCTTTTACACAAATTGTAAATTGATAGACCCATTATCGTTCATCATTTCAGCCAAGTACGACATTGCTTGTAAGGGTTGCTGGGAACCCGTAAATGAGATATTTAGGTTTCTTTCCGTCACCTCAGTAACGTCAAGAATGTCGTTGAATGAGACACTTTGAAAGACAAGCTTTTTACGAAACCAGCCGTTCTCCTCAGCTTCTTTAGCTAAAGTATTTTCGACATCAAATTGATGTTTCATTCTCGTTACAATTTCTTCCAAAAGCTGTGCATCTGAGTGCAACGCCTTTCCTAATTGATTGTGCAGAAATGCTGCAGTTTTAAAATATGACCCAACCTTCGCAAGAAATTTGTTATCGATTACACGATCTAGTAATTGACATTGTTTGATTGTTAACTGATTTCGCTTACCCTTTAACGCTGGCACCAGTACGGTGAAGCCCTTTGACTGCAGTTCGTCTTTTGCATTTCGAAAACCACGACACAGAAAGAATTTGTCGCCTTTTTTCATTAATTGACACAAACTGTTACCAACGGGAGAGCCCGTCTACCTGAGTCCTCAACTGGGCACCAGCAGGTCATTATTATTGCAAACAAATACCGGGAAGTTTGTGTGACCGAGACAATATAAAAAGGGGAAGCGTTTTTATTGTCTTAATTTTGACCA
Source organism: Melikaiella ostensackeni (assembly GCA_032362435.1). Classification (NCBI taxonomy): domain Eukaryota; kingdom Metazoa; phylum Arthropoda; class Insecta; order Hymenoptera; family Cynipidae; genus Melikaiella; species Melikaiella ostensackeni. The sequence continues at coordinate 5,670 of JAUMHM010075076.1, forward strand.
TATGGGGTCTGGAAGATTAGTATAATATCAGATGGCATTCAGAGTTATATATTTTTGGATTGTCGTTTCGATGATAAAGAGCGAAGTAAATTGATTGTTGTTGATTCTTCATGATAAAAAGCGAAGGTTGGATGGATTTGAAAGGATAATATTTAGTTCAGTTATATTAAAATTCTCTGAGGTTACTCATGTCTGAGTTGTCAACGGTAATAGTGATCTGGAGTTGTTCATAAGAGTAACATGTGAGTTCGGCAGAAGGGGTGAGGGAGGTTGGGATCTAAGAATACCAAGGACTCCAAGAAAACACAGGATTATATGTGGAAGGATGAAAGAGTGTAGTACTCGAGACAAGTCTGTAACGGCGTCGAAGCGTAAAACCACTGAAGAGATTATAAATCCAGTGAATGAAGGACGCCGTTCTGTTTTTGCCAAGTAAAAGTCTTGTTATTATTTGTTCACCTCGTCGTTCATTTGATCTTGATAATGGAACTGTTCCGACTGATAACACAAACCGCGTGAATTTTTGATGAGATTTTTTATAATTTAAGAATTTTTCTGGTTCACATAAAATGTTCCTGCCATGTCTAGTACTCGTCCGGTAGTTGTACAGATAGTGAAAGGCTTGCATAATGGATCTTTTTTTTGATCCAAGAGAGACATTCGCTGGTCCTCATTATTTCAGCTTTTCTGATGGCGAGTATATGTATCGTCACAAATTGACATTAGCTCGTTATCAGAATTTTATAACATTTTAGAGACTTTAGAAGAGTGAAAATCAATTGGGTCACGTCTAGAGAGAGCGTTCAATCAAAATCATGAGGGTCGGACATCTTTTTTAAAAGAGATCATGATAGATGCGGAATAGTCTTAAACAAACTGCTCTGCTTCTAATTAAAAAATTTCAGCAACAATTTTGTTGGAGTTTCCTGAAATCAATTTTAATAGAAACACCACAAGAGTAACAAACACAACAATATTTGTGCGTTGCCACAATCTTTTGAATTTAAATGCGAATATGCTCGACATCTCCACTTATATGAGATTTAATGTGTGCCTCGACTTCTCGATCTTTGTCACTTGATTGCGAAGAATTATTGCTCTAAGAAATTATTCTTTCTTTGTCAGAAAATCGACTACCATTATTAAGATTTCCATTTTTGCAAGCAGTAATGCGGCAGGGACATAAAACATCATTGAGTGCGATGTGTTTTCTAAAGCAAAGGAGAAAAAATATTTGCTTTATCTGCAGACTCTACTATTTTCGTACGCCCATTAACATGCTCAGCAAAACGTTAAATGATGATAATAATAAGAAGAAACAAAATAACACAAACATCATAAGTGCGCGCCACATTGCAAGTCGTTCAGTATGTCACATTGCTCTGTGGTAATGCTGGCTTAGCTAACATGGATCCAATTCACCGGACGGACGGTCGGCAACTGAAGGTTTTTAACACACACTCAAATGGGTCAAAACCTCTAAATTCGAGTATGTACCAACTTATAGCACACAGCCAACCAACTCAGAAATTTTCCAATGCCTAAGGTCCATTGTTCAATTCATACTTATTTTATTGAGTCATAAGCAAAAATTAAGTTGTCCCCCCACTCTCATGAAATAACATACATATTAGGGGCCAAAATTTATTCTTTATTTTTTTTAACCATGAAGTATACCTTTGATTTTCTCCTAAAGAATATGTGTTGTTACCTTGGATATAAGTATATTACAGAAATAATGGAGGTGTTCCAACAAGAACTTCATAGAAATTTTTTTTCACAAAATTACAATAATTTTTTTTGCCCTTTTCTCATTGAAGGAATTGAGTGCTCACTTTTTCTGTAATTGATCTCATGCTTTTGTGAAAATTTCTTTTTGAAGTTGTCACTTAGCATAAATTAGTCTTATTATGGTAGAAACTTACCTCCCAAATATGAATCAAATCCAAGCCGGGGCAGTTCAACCATGCTTACCCGGCTACGGTCTTTGTGAAAACTATGTGCACTCAAAGCATTCGGGGGGGGGGGGGGGGCAAAGCAGTGCTAGAGTTCAAAAGGGGGTATCTCACAGACTACACCCACATTACTGTCGCGCAATATTTCATTATATAATCGATACAAAACTAAAGAAGAGTGAGAAAAAACAAATTTTTTATCAAAGGATAAAATTGAATATATTTCATGAAAAATATGATAATTCCAACGCTTTTCACGTTCCCCCATTCTTCTCCATTGATGTTGAACCGAGAGAATTATTTTTTCTACTAAAATACTGTATAAGGTTCACGGAATGACGCACAATTTGCAATTTTTCGATTGTTTTTTCTTATTAGGTTCTTCATTAGCCACATAACACAGACCACCGTATACGCGCCACACTCGTTTATACTTCACTAAGAAAATTTACAGTCTTGAGTGAAATCTACAGCCACGAATATCTTTTACGAACCTTTGGGTATACTTTGTGCTTTGTGTTCACTAGATGAAGACTGAGAAATATCCTTCATCAAACCTAAGAGCACAGGTGAAAAAAATCGATTTTCCTTAAGAGCCTGTATGGGAATCCCCCCCCCCCCTTGACCACCTGACACCCATTGGGATACCTCCAGGGTTAGCTTTCACAATTTTTTATATGAAAACTTATGGATAGATGGTGAATTGTAAAGTGCGATGTTATACGTCCGAGTATATAATTAATTATCAATAGAGGTTAGGATGTATAATGACATACTTCAGATCAGATAAAAAGACCTCTATGCTGTTAAGGAGAACCTTTATTGACGTTTCGAGAGTCCAATGCTCTTCTCATCAGAAAAACATGAATCCAATGTCAAAATTGAGTCCATATAGATAAAAAATTGGAAAAGCCAATACGTCAGTTGACAAGGAATCATGTTCTCGAAAAGACATGTTCTCATGACTCAAGAAACGTCAATAAAGGATCTTCTTAACAGCATCGAGGTTTTTTTATCTGGTCCGAAGTATGTCATTATACATGTCAACCTCTATTTACAATTATATGAAAACTAAAAAGTTTTTCGCATTTTTACAACCAAGTCGATGTGAGGAATTTGTAGAAGGTTCCAAAAATGCAAGAAAATCAATTTCAAAAATTTCAAAGGTCACCCCCTTTTGACCCCCAGCCCTTCAAGTAGAAAATTATTTATTGTACTCAATATATTCTGCGCTGAAGTGAATGCCCAACTGTCCAATAATTCATCAATAAAGAGTTCCAAATAACAGAAATGCCATAAATTTAGTAAGTCTCATCTGTCCCCGTGCAAAGTTGGTACATTCCCATGTGTGAACGTTTGAATTTTACTTTGCATAGTTGGAAGTGTACAATCTTTGCACGTGCACACAAAGCATACGGAAAAAGTTTTTTCCAGGTGGGGATTTCTGTGATGATTGGAGAGTGGGGTGGGGTGAAGAGGGGAAGGACGGATATTTAAGGGGAATTCCTGAATTGTAGGTATGGAATTCCACACCTGGTCGTGTTCCAGGTGTGCAGTATTCCACACACTCCACATACTCCACACGGTTTGTGTCGGCCCGGCGTGCACAGACGGGCACTCCCAACTTCGAAATTTAGATTTGCACCGATGGGCCGGTATGGACATGGACGTGCACAGATGGGCACGTGTAAAGTTTATCCATGCAAAGACGTACCCTTCGCGAATTTCACCAATAATTAGTAATATTATAATAACTTATAGATTTAGAGACCATTTTGAGTAAGGAGAAGAAGAGGTTTTTTTAATTCCAACGAAATCAAATATGAAGGAACTAAACTGCAATTAAAAATTCACTTTTTACTATAGATATTATTATATTTACCACAAGGATTAGTGAAAATCACTAGGATGAAGTACATAATACCATTCACGGTCCACATTTTCTTGAAGTAAAGGAAACTTACTTATGAAGAATTTTGATACCAGTGTAACTAATTAAAATTTTGCGAAATGTTTCAGTGAAGAGATGATAGTAGCTATCTCATTCGTCACTGAATTATTTGTTTTTCATTAGTCGGCTCCTTCCACAGTAAAATAAAAAAATACTTTAAATTTATGACATAATTATGTACAATTTGGAGCGTCTTATTATGTAATGTAAAGTTCAGTATTCAAAAAGGAAATACTTTATCTTTCAATCAAAAGAAAAAAAAGATAGATTCATGTTCATATACCACTTATTATCAAAAAGATTAGGGAAATTGGCAAGGAATGCAAATTGATGAATTACAGATTCACTATAAAGATGTTTATTTATTAAAATAATAGAATTAGATTTCACTAAAGAAAATACACATAATAATTTTTTCACGCAACAAAGTTAAGGAAGGCAGTTAGCTTCCGCAAAGCTGTCCAAAACTTTTAAACTCAAAATCTTAGGAATTAGTAATAGAATTTCAATTGGAACTTCTTCTTTCACATATTCTCTGAATACACTGTAAAATATTGATCACCAAAAGTACACCGAATTCGGTGTAGTTTCGAGTTGCAACATTTTTGAGACACGAATATAAATGAATAAGGAATAATGGAAATTTTCTTTGTTCAAAATGAGATGCAACAAATTTCACACGAATGATATTCTATATAGAATAGACCCATGCCAAAGTCAGCAAGTAGCCCCAAAGCTTTGCTACCTGAATACATTCTTCCAAATTTTGATATATTTCGGGAATCCAGTTTTGTTGTAACCTTTAAACAAAACCTTCATAACATGATCTCTGATTAAAACTCCTTTCAAACGGTTAGTTTATTCAGTCAAAATATCGTTAAGGACAAATTCAATGATACACTGATCATTTCGGTTACCATACTTTGAATTTCCTCTCAAAATTCCGTACAAATACAAGGTTTGGCAATAAAGTAACCAGACGACCCCTCCCCCTACCCGCAGGTTGTAAGCAAATAAACTTCTATTGCATGATGTTTGACCTTAGTACCGAGTTTTTTTCACCTATTTAGGATCGATTCCCTAGATTTCTCAGTTTTTGAGTAACAGTGTTTGCAAGCGGACGCTGCCTTCTTGTGTTGCCGGATTTTCGCTAGTGCAATGTTGAGTTCGAAAAGAGAACAAAGCGTTATTATCAAGCTTCTCGTAAAAACTCGGGAAAAGTCAATCTACGATGTTTTACACATGGTCAACGAAGTAAATAGTGATAATTGCATGAGTCTCATTCAATTTCAAGAGTGGTGCGAAAGGTTTAATGAGGGACGGGAGGAAGTTAAGGATGACGAGCGATCTGGTTGTCCAGGCACTTCGAAAACGGATAGCAATGTAAATAATTCTGATTTAATGGATTTCTGAAGGTCAGACAGTCAACCATGATTAATACAAAGAAGTTTTAATTAAATTTAGAGAAAGAGTTGGGGAAAAAAGTCCGAGATTGTGGGATTTGTGTGATTGGTTCTTGCATCAAGACATTTCGCTAGCTCTCAGTGCTCTTCCCGTGAAACAGTTTTCGACTCGCACAGGCATCACTGTCCTGAAGCATACACCTTATTAGTCGGATTTATCCCTCTGTGACTCCTTAAATCTTATATAAAAGTGGGTCCCACATGGAGACAGAATGAGATTTCAATCCAAATAATTGATTTCATTCAATGAATCCTGCACTACGCTATTTGTACACACAGGTCCCTGACAACTAATCTAAATTCCTCATAATATTTAAAACAAATGATTCTATAATCCTCTGACCGTGAGGGCTTTTTAGAACAAAGATCGCATAATCTTAGATTGAGATATATAAAAAAATACACTATTCTTCCTACTTATTATTTCAATTCTATCTCCTTTTTATATTGGTACTATCTTGATAGTACTAATGTAAATGTTATCAAATATGGTTCACAGAACGCACTAAGGTGATTCTCACCAAAAGCGGTCATTTCGTGCCTGGATTATTAAAATGTTAAAAGTGATAAAAATGGTGTTTTTTTGCTCAGATATATGTATGGTGGTGTACCATACACGTATGCAACGTCGTCACGCAGGATCACTTCATTTGTTTATGAAAAATGAAGTTGCAAAATCATGGGTATTAATCAACCAACTCATTTTGATTAAATATATATGGCTTATTACATAGTATATCGAATGCATGTAAACTATGAATGCCAAAATCAACAAAAAAGTGCGTTGAAATCTTATTTTATGGCGAAAATATGTCCGGGAACGGTACATGTCAGGAGAGATTACACTTACAATAATACTAATTCAAAAAATATATTATAAAAATCCTTAATTTTATTTGTTTACATGAATCAAAATTCATGCATAAGTAGGTGAAATGACTATATTCTCTACTATCTGTTCTAAAAGTTGTTAGAAACTTCAAATTGCTCTAAAACATGTCAGGGGTGATTACAGGCCAGGGAAAATTACAGGTCATATTTTTCTTAATTTGAAGAAAAAGTAAATTAAATTTAAGAAACCTACGAGTGATTTTGTTTGAAGGTTACTAGGATAAAAATGTTGTGCTACAACTTATTGAGAATATGTTGCTTTTCTCAGAAATACAACGTGCCAGGGAAATTACAGTAAAAAAGGTACGCGCCTGATTTTCGCGGAAAATATCTTATATTTTGCTTATTATACATTCTAGCATTCATGCAAAAGTTATCATTGATGGTGTACATCTTCACATATATTCCCTATGAAGCTAGAAAACATATTTTTGCAAAACAATTTTTCTGCAGAGTTTGAACTGCAAAGGTTCATTCGCAAATCGAAAAGTGATTACAAAGTTCAATATGCTCTGAAGGTTGAGATAAAAAATATAAGAACGTGTCTTCAATATCACTACATTAGACTATATTCAAAATTAATTTAAGCTAAATTTGAATGATCAAAGTTGATAATTGCATTTTCAGTTACACGTGGAACCATCCGACCATAGGTGGTTACAGCTAGGGGAGATTCCATTTCGCATTTTCGCGAACTTTTAGATATAGAAAAAAGTTTTTTTTTAAGTTCAACATAATTCAAGTGTGATCATAACGGAGATTAACTCTCTAAGATGCTAATAATAGGGTCATTCTAATTTTTATTGTTTGATCACAAATCAGGTAGGCCAAAAGAGTCACTTGGATGTTCCCTAAACCTGTTTTTCTGGAGGCCTGAGTTGAGGTAAGCTTGAGCTACAGGGTGATACGCTTCCTATTATGGGTGCGACAAGGATGGTTAAAGGAAAAAGGAAGATAGAAATCCTCAAAACCGCTTTCTATTTCTTATAGTCTAGTTTTCCTCTGAAAGAACTTTACTTTGGGATGAAAATACCTTTTACGAGAGACATATTCGTGCTCCGTTTGGCATTCGCCTTTAGCTGCTTTCTTAGCCAGTGAGGGGAGTAATCTCCTGTCTGCCCATAAGAAGCTAGAGTGTGATTGACAGCTTGTAAATTGCAATATTCACTTCTTAGAACACCTGACAAGGTAAACCTTGCTCTGCTCGTCAGTTAATAAATGCTGGAATTAATGTAAATCATAATATCTTTCAATATATTAGCAATGGCCATCAGCGCAAATCAAAGAAATATAAATTAATAATTCAAAAGTACCCTTCACACACGTAAAATATTTTCACTCTCTTTGCCATTCACCTATAGATGTTCAAATCTCGTGGCGAAAAAGCATAGATTCTTTTAGAGAAAGCAAGCCTTTTATGAACCAGGTAGGCATTCAAATTTCCGCCTGCTCCTGAAGGTGCTTTTCGTTTTCGGGAGAAAATGTAAAGATTAATTTTTTTACTTCTGAAACTTTAACTTTTTTCACTCTGGAAAGAAGTATGGGACTAGGGTGGAGGATAAATCTTCCAGCTACCCTCAAGGTACTCTCCTCGACCTGTGAGCTTCGCTCGCAAGATCTCAACTGCCGTTTTAGGCTCGGCGAGCCGTTTTCATAGCACACGTTACACTTTCGCTTCCCACTATTCGCGAGCTTGCTATGGGGACGGCGATTTGTCAAGCTCAGCGTAGAGGGCAGTAGTGCGTATGAGATAAAGGGTATTATTACGAGGGTGGGGTGAAAAGTTTTCGGCCTGACCTAGAGATGGCGCCAGCAGGTCTAATTTTTAGCTTGTTTTCTATAGTACTATATCTCACTAGCTTGTATATCAATTTTCAAGTTGATTTCTCTATTAGTATACATTTGAGAGCCTACTGAACAATACACCTCGATTGCTTATGCAAAAATGGAAAAATCAG
>JAUMHM010075095.1:0-13886 GCA_032362435.1 Melikaiella ostensackeni
CTTTCCTTTCTGTTTCTGCCAAGCAACAAACGAATTGTAAGCTTGTTCGTAGCGCGCTTTTGACTTCGCTGGCAACAGTTTTTCGGCGACGATCTTGTTCGCCTCTTCCTCGAATTCAGGAGGAGTGAAATATTTTTCATTACTCTGCATTTTGGCATTTTTTTAGATTATTCTCGCAAACGTAGGAGTTTTGTCAATGACACAAATATTGACGAATACGCAGTGACAATTCTTTAGAAGAGACGTGAAGTTTGCGTTGCAACACTTGAGAAGTTTGTACGGTAGGGTTAGGTCGTAACTGGCGAAAGTATAAACACTAGGGTTTGTAATAAGAGGCTTGGAATTTTTAGGGTTTGTAAAGGAGTTTCGTACCCGCTCACCTGCATACCTCCATTTTCGCAACGCTTTGCAGGCTACGAAAGCCGCCATTTCCGATGTTCGTATCGTGAAAAAGGAAATTTCCTTTCCTCTTTCAAATTCATTTTCACTTGTTCTTATACTTCTTCCGAATAAATCTTCTCTTCTCTATACTGCATCACTTAGGGCTTTTTTATTGTGCTCCTTTTTCCATGAATTCTACACTATTGTAGAATGCGCACGCTTTTGTCGCTTTTCCAAAGATATTATATTAGATAATTAAAGGAAATGAGGTCCTATTCTGTTTTTTTTTTTCATCATTTCGACTCAATGGAGAAACTAAGTGTAAGTTTTTCGCAAATTTTTCGCAAAAGGGCAATTAGAATCGCAGGACTATTGAACCACCCTTTCACGTAGAAAGGCGTATTTTCTCCTATAGTATCCAGTTAAACTAGACGGAAAGTGTCAAAACGCTGGACCTAGAAGCTACCAGATATTTTTCTTTTCGCTTAAAACTTCCAGATAGACGTCTTATTAAAGCTTAAAAACCCTCGAGCAAATTAAGGCGGAGCGTGAAAATCCATAATAGATGATTGCAAGGGAATAAAATTAGCTTTGAAATCAGCCCTCATCGAACCTTCTACGACCAATACTTTATGAAATATAAATTTGTTAATTGAGGGTGCGCCTTTGCCAAGTAAGCAACGTATGTAATGAATCTTCATTGTAACAAAAAACAATATATCCACTTTCTCTTCACACATCCATAAAATACAGTTTGCTGAATATGAAATGATTCTCTTTGGTATTGGAAATCCAAAATTCGCAGGGTTGGATGAGGGGGATTTTTTCCCAAACAATTATATTTGAAAAAATTACACTTTTAGTGAGTTCTCATTTGGTAAATCGGTTTAGCAATAGTGCTTTTTCAAGAAAAAGTGTTAGTGGGATTGACAAAAAAAACAAAAAATTTTTAGTAAGAGATTGTTATAAACAATTTTCTTTTCATATCTACACTACTCCAAAAAATCTTTGAAGAACTCAAATACGATTCTGTACTCAAAAGAATGTTAACCATTTTTTCTCGGATTTTCTACGAGCAAAATTGCAGCTCCAAACCACATTATAATTAAAATTGTTTATAAACACTATAACATAATTGAAAATAAAAATATGTTCATTAATAAGTCACGAATCAAAGGCTAAAGTCTCAATTACTAAGCGAGACGAATTACGATAAAAATTTTTTATTTGTTTCCGACTTATGTTAATTTGTTAAACCGTAAAATTAAAGCGATTATCTGCCAAGGTCTTGTGAGTTCAGCAAGTAGCTCGCTGAGGCAAGCACGGGTGAAGAATTTAACTCATAACTCGGAATCTAATAAAGATATTCCGTTGTTCTTCGTCTCGATTAGTAACTGATATATCAGACCATACTTCTGTCGAGTTTGACATTTCAAAAATATTTTAATGATAATAATAATAACTACACTAATATTCTTCTTTGATATGTATACATTGAAATTGAATTTCGAACGATCAGCAGCTATGAAAAAAAATAGATGTTCCATTAATAATGAGCTATACATTGCGTTCCTCATTTTTTTTTATTTCTTTCATTATCCAGCGTTAACATGGATTTTTTAAAATTGTTGATTCAATATTTATTAATAAGGAAACTGTTGCATATAGAAGAATTTGAAAAATATAATCGACACTTTTTCTTGAAGAAGCACTACCGCTTAGCAGATCAACAAACTTGATGAAAACTCACTTTAAGTGAGCTTTATGAAATATTATTCTTTAAAAAGAAAATTCACTCCTTCCCCCTCCCTGCCTATTTTGGATTTTCAAGAACAAAAGAAAATCATTACACATTCAACAGTCCTTCAAGTTCATGGATCTATCAAGAGAAAGTGGATATTAGGTGGTCCAAATAGCTTAATATTAAGACGTGCCGCAAAGGCCCGGAAAATCCCATAAGATTAACATGGAAAATTTTTTTTTTTCGGAAAAATGAGATTTAAGTTTCTGGCTTTGAACCCAGCTTGTGGGAGATGATTAGAATTTTTGGGAAGCCTCTAACGAACAATTTGGTATAATTTACTTTTTATTATAATACCCCCCCCCCCCCCGCCGTTATAGAGTCCGAAAAATTCCCTGAAAACTGAAATTGATCATATTGAGCAAAAGTTAACACATATGAGCTTTTTCTCTTTTCTCCCATACATCATTTTCATCTGACAAGTGAAATAATTTCAAGCTTGAATAGTTTTTTTTCCACAAACTCATTGAAAGAAAAACTCATTCCAACTTGGAATGACAGAACGGAAAGCATGTGGGACAGGCTTCAAAGTGATTTCTGAAATTCTTATCTCCAAAATATTGAACCCTTTTCTTGATTTTTTTAACTTTTTCGACTTGATATGAGTTACATCTGTGAAACTTAAATATTAAATGAAGTCTTTTACAATTTTGCAATGTTACCAATTTTTTTGGCTTATCTGATGTCCCTTGTGACTGGTCACACAAATAATTTGAGTCAGCTCCTAACCCTTGCCAACTTCTCGTGTGGGTGGGAAGGCACCCCTGTGACTTGTCACAGAAACAATGTTGGTCAAACCCGTACCCTACTCCAATGTCTCGTGGCGGCGGAAAGGGGCCCCCGTGACTGGTCACAGAAATAATGTTATTTAAACTCCTACCCTCTTCCAACGTCTCGAGGGGTCGGAAAGGCACTTTTGTCGCTGGTCGCAGAAATAATTTTAGTCAAATCCCTAACCCTTTCCAACATCTTGTGGGGCGGAAAGGCACCCGTGTGACTGCTTACAGAAATAATATTGGTCAAACCCCCAATCCCTTTTAAACGTCTCGTGATGGGGCGAGAAGGCACCCCGTCGACTGGTCACATGAATAATGTTGATCAAACCCCTACTTTTTTCCAACATCTCGTGGGGGCAGAAAGGCACCCGTGTGGCTGGTTACAAAAATAATATTAGTCAAACCCCTACTCTTTTCCAACATCTTGCGGCGGGGCAAGAAGGCATTCCTGTGACTAGTCACAGAAATAATGTTGGTCAAACTCCTACCCATTTCCAAAGTCTGCGCTCACCTGTATTTTCATGAAAAAAAATGCGAACAGATTATTTTTCTTTTTGCAAACATGATCTTTATCTCACATTGAAACAGTAATGCGCGATCAAATTGGGTGTATTTAGGTTATCTTTCACTTCGAGAGCTTAAAAAATCATTTTTACAGTAATACCGAATGAACAAAGTTGGAGAATTTGTTCTTATCTAGAAACAATGTCAAATGAAAGTAGATCCACGCGCCTTGATTTTAAAGTATAAACTATGCAATCGCTTTTCATGGTTAGTGTAAATAATTGAATACATTTTTTTGTATAAGCGTTATGTCATCATTTATCACACATGTCGTTTCAATACTGAAATATAATCTCTGTTCTTCCAACCCAAAAATTAATCACTTCAAGGAAATTCCCAAAAATATTTCCAAATTTTTTCTATACCTAAACCAAAAGTTTTCTTTACTGTACAGGGGCACGTCTATTGTATCAATAGCGTTACCTGATCAAAATGTAAATTGTGTGATTTGTATTCCAATCTTTATTTTTATTTGTTTTTGAATTTTCAGTTTCACAAGTTGAATACTCTCAACATTAATAATTAACGTACTGAAATTCTGGTTAATGTCTCCTTCATCGAGACTATTGTTAAAAAGTATTACTCGAAAACTGCTTCATAGAGAAGTATCTAAAAAATTTGTGTGATTAACGCCTACAGAGAGCATTAACATTTTATTTATAAATTCCTCAGTATCCACTTATATTATCAAACTGATTAATATAATGTCTAAGTGTAGCTAGAATCGATTAAAAGGGGATTTTCGAACTAAAGGAATACATGTTAACTGTATTGAGTTTGGCTTCAATGAAACTTAAACTCTACAAACATTCGAAGGCGATTGAGAATCGTTTATGCTTGTAGACATACATTTTGAAAAAGATAGTCTGGCTGGATCAACCGATTTAAAAAATGGGTTTACCACACCGAACACTTATTTACCCAGAGAAGAGTTACATTTAAATTTAAGCGATTGTTTCTTTAACTTTTCATTTCTAATTCAAATTGAAAGTACCTTAGAAGAAGTAAGAATTTGTTCACCACATTGGACACTACCTATGAGCTGGATTCATTTTGGATCCTAAAGGACATTTAAAATCTTTTGAAAATTCTGCCTCATAGGAAAATGCACCGTGAGTTCTGGAATTTGTGGGTCCTCAAAATGAAGTAGTCCGCAGAATATAAACTACTAAATATAGATCCCTGCTTTTGGAGGGAGAAATCAGTTTAAAAAGTCGAGTTCTCAGGCACCATTTCACTTAATTTCAAAATAACAACAAAATCTATTTGTACTACCCATAAAGAACCAGAGAATCGAAAAAATTTATGATTTAAGCTGCAAACACTGAAAAAGATTCGGTCTTGTGGGGCTGTGATACAAAATCGAATAATGCTTTAAAAAAATCAAGTTCAATTGTCATGCCATACAAATAATCAAGAATATTTATGAAGGCTGCTAAATGTATGTGCAATTGGAGAATGTAGAGAAAAATGTAATTATAATGTAACAAATGAAATATGTATTCACAAAATCAACAAAAAAATGTTCTCACAAATGAGGTATACAAACGTAGTGAATTGTTTTTTTCGTATTTCTAAAGTTTCAGGCCCATACTTTATTCATATAAAAAGTATCTGGATCTAAAATAAATTTTGATGACCTGCTTAAAGTTTAAAAATAAGAAAAACTGACTTGACAAATCTGCAGTACCGACGCGACGGCCTATATAACGGAAGTTCACAATGACAGTAAATGACAGGACTCGGACTGACATGGGGATTCTAATCGATCCTGACCGCAGAAATACGCAGTTGCGAGAATGTTATGTTGCTTATGGTTTCTACAGTACGGTCGGTAATTCTTCGAATTCAGTTATTCACTAAAAAACCGTTCCCTGACTGCGAATAATTAGGACCATGCAAACGTTCCTTAGTGCCGTTTATATCATTTCCCAAAATTTCAACTCGGTATCTCATTTTGTGCGGATATATATAAGTTGTTCCAAAAAAAAATTCTAGCATGCTCCAGTTTCAATTTTTTCGAGAAAATTTTTTCCCAAATTTTCTCTCAAACGATACATATAAATGTAGTTAACTCTTTCCTTTTGCATTTCTCAGTTTCAGATCGATATTTCATTTGCAGAAAGAGTAAATGGTTCCAAACACAAAAATTAATAATCGAGCATTTGTTTGGTCTCGTGACTCACGTTAGACAATCCCCTTAACGGTAGCATTCACAATAAATATTTTTCATATTTTGTTCATAAGAAATAATTTTATGAAATGTGAGTTACAAAACATGATACATGTTTAATTGTTTGAAGGTTTTCACAGTCGATTAGAACCTATAATAAGTGTCAGTGTTAGCTTCAGATAATATCAGAACTGCTGTATTTCATTTTTATGGCAGAAGTTTACCTACGCATTTATATGGTAGACACTCGTCCCTGAGTTAAGTTGACGTCAGATGTTTACCCAAAAATAATCAACGCATGTTTGTACAAACGTGTTTAAGTTTTTTAGCAATAGATTTTGAAAATAACAGATTCAAAAAACTTAATAATGATAATGACATTCAATTTTAATTGTAATTAATTGAATTGACGTATTATACTTTATATTATGACTAAGATTACACTCAGAAAAAAATGATATTGAATGAATGAGCCGCACTGTAACCCTCGTTCACAAGCAGATATTATTCATTCAAATGTATGAGTGTATATAAACTTATATTAATTCAAATGTATGTACTTTAGAACTCATAACATCATTGTTGAACCGAATTCTATGATTATATCTAGTGTTAGAATCACCTGAGGTGAATCTAACTAGTCTTTTAGGTCCAAAAGATCTTAATATTCTATGAATTCATAAGGAATTCTTTTCTGCGACCACTCCCGACAATTTTTGAGAATTTCAATATTAGGTAGAAAATTGCTATTTCGAACCAGTTTGCTACCACCACGGCATGAAATATTTTTCACAGATTTCAAAGTCATAATTTATATATAGGTAGGAAACTGATTAAGAGTAACAATTTGGAAAGTGATGTTAACATTGTTAAAAATGTTCGGAAGGGTGGCGGGAAAGAATTATTCTTTATGAGTTTCTTGAGAAAAAATTGTATAAAATAAAAAAATACAACACGAAATTATCATTGTGGACAAATGTATGAGTGAAAAGTTTCCTATCAGAAGGAGATTGTGTACCTGTGAAATGATAATCACGCTGATAATAATCACAAGAAAGCGTCTGTAACTGATGATATATTTCAGCAATTATAAAGAGAAGATAATAATAATAGTAATAAGGTAGAGGATAGAATTTTATTTAAAATATGAAAACTTTTACTTTTCCAACAATTTCCAGAATTAGGTCTTTCATTTAAGTTACGGAGCTTGAATTATGTTCGCGTAGTTAGTGACGTATTTCACACGTCTTGTTTCATTGACCTCTGTAAACATACAATTTTCTTTTCAAATATGTATTGAAAAAAGTTTTCCATGCAAAAGTCAATGAAAGAAAAATGTATTTTTCTATTATTTATAAAAAAATGATAATGTTCGCTGACTATATAATTTATTTCTCCCACTTAGCTTGAATTCAGAAATATAAGGAATGCCTACAGACGAAATATAATCAACTGATTGAACGGAATTACTTGTAAGTGAATTTCATTCGGGATTATATGAGTCATCTCATTCGAATTGATCACTCCGTCGCCCATTTTATGTTCATTGAAAAATAGAAACTTTGTTGCAGAAAAATCATGGAAATCTGAATCCTTTGACTGGCTACGATCAATCTATGGTATGTATTCAGATTTGGATGTTCAAAATATTACTATGAAAAATAAATAATATTGAATAAATAAATAAATTTTTCTTTTATGGCATTGAAGTTGATTCGAAGGACAGTACGAGGCAAGCGATTGATTTGCATAATTACTTTGTCAGACAAAAATATGTAATAAAATGTCGATTTGAAATATTTTGCTTCAACAAACTATTTTTTTTTTTTGGATTCAACAAATACCCCTTGGTCTGATACTTGAAAAAGTAATGAAAGGCTTCAACAATCCGGCCATCAAGGCCTCCTACAGATTTATGGTCAACACATTGCTGTTATTTACGGTGCAAACAGAGTTTTAGCTGGAAAAGAATGAAAGGAAATCCTTGAATTCCAAATGAATGTCGCTAATGTCAGGATGACAGCAAGACGCTAGTCCAAGTACTAGTCCAGGGCCTATGTATTCACTTGCTGCACCGCTCTTTGCCAGCTTGTCAGCTTTTTCGTTGCCGTCGATCTTTGTGTGACCAGAAGCCCGTATGGGGGTCACGTCATGCCTCTCTACCAGTCGGTGTTATGTCTTTTTGGATTACGAAACCAGCTTTGATGTCATGTCTGATTTTCCAACTGCAGTTAATGTCGCTTGGCTATCTGAGCAGATTAAAATCTGCCTGCCAGCCGCTGTCGTAAGCTCGTGTTCCTGAGCCCTCTTTTCCTTTGGAACCGTCTGTGTACCAGATTCCTTCTTGGAGAAGCGGGTTACCATTTGTTTGTTTGCCACACATTCCTGTTTAGGATAACGACGCAGAGAGGTATCTAATCTATCTTCTAGTTCTCCCAGTCTGAATACAGTTTGGTTTTGCTTACCTTGTTGCATATCGTTCTAGTCTTCTTACAGAGCCTCTCAAGGTGAGAATGGTGGAACACCCGTTCCACCCTCCTCCTAGATTCCGACCCTTTTCTAGATTTGATTGTACTTTCAAGGCAATTTTTCTCATATGATGTAATCAGAATCCTCCACAGAAACTCCGAAACGTGATCTAACTCATCTATGGTACCGTAGTTCGTGCGGAATTTCACGAGCATACCTTTCAGTTTCTTCTTGTATAAGTCGAAAAGTGTATTCCTGGGGTCACTGATCTTCGAAATCACCGGTTTTTTTAGGGCCATTTGAAACAAGATGTATCTGTAGTCCGAAAGAGACTTTTTATCGGAGACTCTTCAGTCCACTATTTTGCTTCTCAGTTCTTCTGAGCATAGAGTCAGATCGAGAACCTCACACTTGTTTTTGTTCCAGCATGTGGGAGCATTGCCGCGAATTAGGATCTCCAGATCAGTACCCGCTTAATATTTTTATCGTTGATATCTATGCTCTCCCACACTGCATGGTTGGAATTTGCATCAGAACCCATCAGCAGAGGGATCTCTTTCTCTTGGCAATGCTAAATGAGAGTCTTGACCTCTCTAAGAGGACGGGGCCTGGCTACACCTGCTTGCACCAGTGCAATACGCCTGGTTAGAACCGCCAAGGCGTCTCCGCTGTGTTGCGAATGTATCTGCATCATTGAGGTTCCGATCTCAGTCATTGACCGACTAACTCGGTGCATCTCCGAACGCATCTGGACTTCTTGTGGAGCACTGTTGGGTCACCTGGAAGAAGGCCGTACTCGCCCTCAGTTAGGATCTGTAATCTAGAACTGTGCGAGTCCTATCTGAAATTTCAAGGAGACTCACAGCCAGAATCCAGCCTCTTCCCGTTTGTTTGGTTCTCTGCTATTGGTGTACATTTTTCAAGATTCTGTTTGTAGGGTGGGGATTTGGAATATTTGGTGGCCCAGAACGTCTATCGAATCCTCGAGGATACCGGAAATCAGTACAGTCACTCTGCGGAAAGTATGGAGGCACTCAGTCCTCTTGATCACCAAGTTGAGTTCCATCTTAAGCTCAAACATTGTGTCCTCTCCACCACTTCTTCTCTCGACCAGATGTCGGCAGCCTGCACTACGATGGCACCCGACCTAGAGAAGATTTTGTCGATTCTGAAGGCGCACTATTTCACGGGGTGACGTGTACTTCTTTCTTGAGATTTCCTTGCACAATCTGTCCATCTCCGTTATAGTTGGGCAGTTATCAGGATGAACCGACGCGACAACTCTCACCAGGGCGTCGTTAGCTATCTCTGCGAAAGTAAGACTCTGTGATTCCAGAGCTTGAGGTCGTTTGTTTACCCTTGACTGCTCATTGAGAGCCGCGCGTCCCGTGCTTTTTGTTTCTGAGAACTAATACGGTTTTTCTCTTAACAGAGGGCCCGCTTATTTCTCTTCAACTGAGGATACATGTTTTTTTCATCATTACTATCCACTCCTGTCCGCTCTTTGGTAGAGGGGGGGGGACCTGAGGATCCATCGTTTTTTGGTGGTGGGTCAGATTAAGACCCTGAGATGGACCCTTCATTGTTGGTCTTTACCATTGCGCTTATTTTTCATACATAATGGATCCACAAGTAGCTAGAGAAATTAAAAACACCCCCTGCAGAGACCCGGATGCAGAGGAAGGGTCAACATGCTAAGGAATTCGACCTAGTGTCCCAAAGTTTCCATTTCGACAGCTCTCTTCAGACTCCGCCGTGTCTATCTCGATTGAGGGGGGCACTTCGGGTGTTCAAAGATTTGGTAAACCTGGTAGCAATCAGCCCCAGACATGGCAGCTTCATCGTGGCTTGGAAGCATCAGAATTCACGCCCTTGATAATCCAAGGGGCTTTGCTATTACCCCCGGTAAGAATCACTTCTTATTTCAGGTTCCGCAGACGAGCGTCCTTTAGTTCCCCAGATCAGTCACACCTTGCGATACGGTCCCTGTAGTTCATATTATCCAGGACACTCATCCGATTAAACCCTTGAGCCCTCACGCCAACTACAATATCACGGACTAAAGTTAGTATCGTGACTGACGACAGCGAAGTTATTGTAGTGAACATACCCACTTTTTTTGAAAAGTTCGAAATTTCGATAAAGCAAACTACAGAAAGGGCAAGGGAAGAGTTTTGCTCAAAAAAGCAAAAAAAGCCTTCAAAATTTGTTGTGTCTGCTCATTTTGGGCACAACAGAGGGTAAAAGTTGCATGTAAGTACACGTTTGTACGAATTCGCATTTGACAACCCCCCAAAAAACAGCCTTTCTTCCAGTCAGCATCCGCTTGTTTCTACTATCTAGGGGAAAAATTGGGAAAGTGAATACAAATGCAGAGTGTTTTCTATGAAGATTATGAACACAAGTTTCCAACAAGGAAAAATTCAGTAGTTTCGAATTAGACAGTATGTGGGATCCGTGAAAATATTGTAAAGTCGAAATTGTTGCTAATAATTGGAAAACCGCTATTTCTTCACAGATATGCACATCTCGTATCGCCTAAAAGATATACGATATGCACACCCATTAACTTCGAATAACAAAATAAAGATTCTTTATTAGATTGATGATCCTCTGATCCATCGACTTTCCTTCTATTTTGACAACGAGGGTTAGGAACTACAGAGCAACAAAGCTTCATGCAACTTGCATTCAAGAAAATCGGGAATGCGAAGTTAAACAACAGTTTCAGCACTCAAAAAGAATTGCATTTATTTTCCGCCAGCAACATTTACAATCAATTGTTATTAGTTTTTAGACTTAGAAATTGTTAGCTAAACATAAAAACTTGGGAACTTTTTTTCACTTCTTTTGCATAAATTACTCTTATTCGTTAAGGGAAATGATAACATCTACTTGTCCAGTAATTTTTATTTGTTTAAAGAATTTTTGTTTCCTTGGAAATGTGCGCTTTCCTATAATTTATGAGGCCGTACTATGTATCGTCATTGATGATACTGTTAATCAATGATAACAATAACATTTCTTCTTTCAGACATTCTGCAATTTTTTAACCAATCAAAATAATAATATTTGACAACACCCGAAATCCACCCCTAGCACCTCTATCGAAACGATTCCAAAGTGTTTCCATGTAAAATGATCATGAAATTGGCAAATTAAAAATAATCATACAGGTCATCTTCACAAAACTCGAGGCTATTTTCTCAACTCTACAGTAATATGAAACAACAGCCAAAAACAACCCGTATCACTTTGAACTCCAATTCCAAAGTGTCTTCATGTAAAATGGCCACCACATTTTTAAATTAAACAGAGTCACATCAATTTTCTTAATAAAAAGTATCACGAATCCATTTTTGACTCAAAATTGATCACTTGTAGTTTGAAAATCAACAATTGTATTTTTAATTGAAAATTTAACTACTTGGTTCAAAGTTGAACTACCTTGTTGAAAATTCATTTCATCGGTTTGAAGATTGAACTATTTCGTTGAATATTCAACTATACTTGATTGAAAATTGAACTACTTTGTTAAAAATTCATTTTATTACTTGAAGATCCATCTCTTCGGTTGAAAATTTAATTACTGTGGTATGAATTCGTTTTTTGTTATTGCTGTAAATGAATGTTTTGAACCGCAATTTTAAATATTCCTATTCTGCTTGAAAATTAATTGTTTTCGGTTTAAAATTCAACTACTAGGTTTGAAACTAATTTTTTGGTAGAAAATAAACTTTTTGGTTGAAAATTTATATTTTCGAGTTGAAACTGAACTGTTTTGTAGAAAATTCGCCTTTTTGGCTTCAAATTCAACAGTTTTGTTGAAAATTCATCATTTTCGGTTAGAAATTATATTATTTTAGTAGAAAATTCAACTATTTCCTAGAGAACTCGCCTTTTTGACACTTTGGTTGAAGATTAATCTGTTTTGGTTTAGGCTTCAATTATTTTATTAAAAATTCGTGCTCTTTGGTTGAATTCAACTGTTCTTGTTTCGAAATTAATTTTTTTTTGGTTGAAACATTAAAACTATCATTTATTTTGTTGACAATTAACCTTCTTTGATCGAAAATGTAACTGCTTGGATAAAAGTTGAACTTCTTTGTCAGAAATTCATTTTTTCGTTGAAGATTCATTATTATAGTTGAAAATTCAACTATTTTGTTGAAAATTTTATCCTTATGTTGAAATTAATTTTCTTTTGTCGAAAATTTGACTTTTTAAGCATTCGTATTTTTTCATAGAAAGTACGTCCATTCGAATTGAAAACTCTACTGCCTTCTAAAAATTTGTCTCCTTGCCTTAAATATTTAACTTTTTGGTTCAGAATGCAACTGTTTTTGGTTGTAGCTAATTCTTTGTTGTTAAAGAATTCGACCAATTGGTTGAAAATTCATCTCAGTAGGTTGAAACTTCAACTATTCTGTTGAAAATTCGTCCCTTTGCTCGAAAGTTCAACTCTTTTTGTGTAGATTCAACTGTTTGGTTAACGCTTCATTTTATTTATATGTTCATCTTTGCATAGGTTGAAAATTCAACAATTTTGTTGCATAAAGAATATCCAGAATGGGCCATTGATCATTCATCAACTATTTGCCAGTTTCAACTTAAACATTTGATCATTTTAAGTCCACCACACTTACGTGAACATACTACAAAATTTACGCAGAAGCGCTTAGGAAGATGCTGAAAAGATAGGTGGAAGTTAACGGAAGTATAGCACACAAAAAACCGTTTTTAGGAAAGGGATGGGGACCACAGATAAAATCAACGTTTCCAATTTTCTAGTCAGTAGGAACGTGTAGCGGAAGAAAGGGTAACTTGTTGCAATGTTTGTGGATTTTAAGCAGTATTTGACTCGATGAATAGGAGGGTTCTATGAAAGGTCGTGAAAGTAGATGAAGGTTTGCTAGAAAGAATAAAAGATATTTGTGGGGACTAAGATAAGAGTGAAGATAGGAAAAGAGGAAGGGGAGGATTTGTTGATACGAAGGGGAATTAGGCAAGGGTGTCCGTTGAGGTCTTTTCTGCTTAATGTCCTATTGTCAGACTTGGTGGAAAAGGTGCAGAGAAAAGGTAAAGGGGGGACCATATTGAGGGCAGGGAAAGTATTAGAGTATAAAGAGCGAGGTCGTGGAGTTCGTGAAGGAGTTTTTCTACTTATGAGGGTCATTCAATAAATACTTAGCCTACAAAAGAAAAACGAAAATTTTGGAAAAGTGGCAATTTAATTTCCCACATAATCTCCTTTTAACTCAATACACTTGGTCCAGCGATGCTCCAACTTTTTCAACCCGTCCAAAAAATATGTTTTCTCAAGGTCTGCGAAATAGGCCTCCGTGGCGGCGATGACCTCCTCATCTGACCCAAATCTATTCCCGGCGAGTGACTTTTTCAGGTTTAGCAACAAAAAAAAGTTACAGGCGGCCAAATCTGGAGAATACGGTGGAAGGGGCAGCAATTCATAGCGCAATTCTACCAACTTGGCCACGGCGACGGCGGAGGTGTGAGCCGGTGCGTTGTCGTGGTGGAACAGCACTTTTTTTCTTCGCCAAACGGGGCCGTTTTTTCTTCAATTCGGCGTCGAATCGGCCCAATAAGTCGGCATAGTAGAGCCCCGTGATTGTTTTACCCTTCTCGAGGTAATCGATGTGGATCACACCTTGTGAATCCCAGAAAACGGTGGCCATCACCTTTCCGGCCGATAGAACAGTCTTCG
>JAUMHM010075105.1:0-32781 GCA_032362435.1 Melikaiella ostensackeni
AGATCCCATTGCTGCTCCTGAGGTTTGTTCGTAGAATTGGTTATTGAAAGAGAAGTAAGTGTTATTGAGACAGTGTTTTATCAAAGGTATGAGATCGGAGGGGAAGTTTGTAAATGATTTAATAATATCGATTGTATCAGAGATTGGTACAGTCAGCTTCAGTTTCAGGTTAGCCCTGAAGAAGTGAACTGCAATGTTCACGAAAGGTCAGCAAGATTCGTAGTTTTGCACACGATTGAAACCCGAAACACCTTTTTTCATCATAATGAATCATCGTGGAAGCATTAAATCTATTAGAAATTATTTATTGAAAGAATAACAAGTCTGTATTGTGCAACTTTTACTTGGGCTGCGAAACTTCCACCAAAACGTATTCACAAGCGACATTGCATACGAATGGAAAAATATGAATTATTTACGCACTTGATATTTACCTTACTTGATTCACGTTAGAAATAATCCCAGAAACATATCATTGCTTACAAGATTTATTTGCGTAAGAATAAAAATCATTTATTTAAGACCATATACGACTTCTCCGATTTCTACCTTACCGGAATTTCTTCGGCAATAAATTATATCCACAAAAAATGAGATAACGAGTTAAAATGATCGGGAAATTAAAATAAGGGCACCGAGGGACGTTTTCATGGCCCTACATTTTTAGAATTGCAAAAAAATTTATTTTTGGTGAATATTTTTTTTGCAATTATAAACATTCGGGACCACGCGAACGTTCCTCAGTTTCTTTTATTTAATTTCCGAAATTTTTAAATCGATAAATCATTTCGTGTGGACGTGAGTTATTGCTAAAATAATGTCGGTTAGGTGGGAATCAAATAAGTGTTATGTGCCCTTGAATCAATAATAATAAAGTACGTGGTTTCCTAATGTTGTCTTTCCGTCCGTTCAACATGAAGTTGCTTGGTTTCTACTGGTTTTTGAATTCTTTTGCTTTACTATTTGTTTATTATTGAGAAATGAAGTAACAAATTCAGTTGAAAAAAATAATTTTCACAGCCCTAGGTAGTGCAATAAAATAAAATAAAGGAAAGGCGTAGACGTTTTCATTTGGTTTTCATTGATAGAAAATCAAGTTTCCCAATCATTATTCCTAGAAGGATATAAACTATCAAAAATATTAGTTTTCAACCGAATACTTGAATTTTCAACCCAAGAAGGCGAATTTTCAACAAAAAGTTTGAATTCTCAATCAAAATAGATTATTTTTCAACTAAAGAGTTGTATTTTTTACCAAGAAAATTAGAATTCTACCAAGAGAGATAAATTTTCGAACCGAAAGGACGAATTTTCAACAACACACATAAATTTGCAACCAAATAGTTGAATTTTTATCAAGACAGATTTTCTAGTAAAAAAAAATAAAACGAAATCGTTTAATGTTCGGAAAAACAGTTGAATTTTTAACCAAGAAAGATTTTTGAGTTAAGAAAGAAAACAAATTTCAACCATATCGTTCAATTTTCTACAGAACAATTGAATTTTAATGCGAAAAAATGAATATTCAAAAAAACGTTAATTCTCAGCCAAATAGTTGAATTTTCAACCAAAAAACACGAAGTTTCCAATAAAATAGTTGATTCCTCACCCACAACTGATCGGATTTCAACTAAACAGTTGTATTTTCCACAAAAACAAATGAAATTTCTACCAGGAGAGATAAATGTTCGAACCAAAAAAAAATTTTCAACAAAACACATAAATTTGCAACCAAATAATGAAATTTTTACCTAGAAAGATTTTTCAGTCTGAAATGAAAAAAAAACTTTAACCAAATTGTTCACTTTCCTTCGAAACAGTTGCATTCAACCAAAAAAGAAGGATTTTAAACAAAATGGTTGAATCCTCAACCAAAACGGATTAATTTTCAACTAAACAGTTCCATTTCTAGCCAAAAAGTTTAATTTTCTACCGAAAAAGACGAATTTTCAACAATTCACATTAATTTGCGACTAAATAGTTAAATTTTCTGGCAAGAGGATTAATTTTTAACTTCAAAAGGAGAAATTCCAACAAATTACATGATTATTCAACCGAACAGTTGAATTTTTAACTAAAAAAGATCAACTTTTAACCAAAAATAGAATAGTTAAATAATTAACCTGTTGGAAATTTTATGTTCAGTTTTGTTCAATTTTCAACAGTTGAAAGTTCAACTGTTGGAAATTGAGGAAAAAAGCGCATTTTGTATTGAAAACATTATAGTTACATAATTTTATATGAGAATTTGATAATTAAACATTTCAATCCATAAAAAAATATTTGAAAGACGTCCAACTGGAATTCACGTTCGAACCACTCCCGATCAAAAGGGGACACGCGTGGATTCAACCTGAAAAGTATTGTCCTGAAAGTGAATTTGGAAAATCGTTCGAATTTTTATTTTAAGGACTGCTGCTTGTAGAGAATTTTGAGATGCATCTTTTTCTCCCCCTGCAAAAATTTATAGGTTTTGCAGTTTTTGAACTAATTGGTAAAAAGTAGATTCTTCGAATACAAACAATTTAAATCTTTTTTCACTTCAACTTGCGCTAACTTAGCCAATTTTCAGAATTTTCTGATTGTATCGAACCTTAATCACGTGTTTGAGTCTTGTGAATCTACTTGGAAAAGAAAAACGTCAATATTTAAATAAACAAAAAAGTTGTTGATTTTTTTTTTGAGACTTTGCAAAAATTATGAATTTCAACATTCTAGCGCTTCGTCTATCGAGCGGATTTCAAGCAAAGGCAAACTACTAGTGAGAAGGTTGTTGACTGAGGTTCAAAGAAGTTTCCTGGAAAGTCTAAGCTCAATCAGATTAATGATTAAAAAACTATGAATGTTTTAAATTGCGAGCGGAAATCTTGACGCTGTGCTATGCATGTGTCTCCTCGGCTACGAACGAGTTGCAGCGCACGATTTGAAGGTCAAGTCGGACACCAACACAAATAATAGCAATCGTTCGTAGTTCTCTTCCAAAATATACCATAAATAAAGCAAAGAAACAGTGAATGAGTTATTTTTTAGAATAGCTGCAAAAGTATTATTATTGAGGTAGGTTTACTTTAGTTAATACCAGGGCCCCATTTAGTACGGGGCCAGCGGGGCCATGGCCCCAGGGTCCCCACCAATTAGGGGCCCCCACTAATGCGGAAAAAATTGAAAATTTTCGGATTTTTTCAAAAATTAATCCCGAATCCGATACAAAAGAAGAAAAAATTATATTCTTTGGTGTAGTTGTTGGCAGGGGTTGCTTATAAGTCACATTCAAATTTTCCGCGCGAAGTCGATCAGTTGGAGTCTGCGTTCCAAAACTCACTTCCTGCGTGCGATTTCTATTTCTTATAAGTAACATTCAAATTTCCCGCGTGATGTCAATCAGTGATGTTAATTTTGATTTAAAAAAGGGAATAATTTTAAAAAACTTACCCAACATGAGTTAGGTTATAGGTGTTGTGAGTGTGTCATTCACGTTTATTGTTTTGTATGGATCGTTTGGGTGAATCGAATGAAATTTTTCTGTACCGGATAATTTTGCAAAATAATGTACAATCTACTTTTTGCAATGCAGAAGTAGCACTTCGGATGTATTTATCGATG
The DNA here is from genome assembly GCA_032362435.1 of Melikaiella ostensackeni. Lineage (NCBI taxonomy): Eukaryota > Metazoa > Arthropoda > Insecta > Hymenoptera > Cynipidae > Melikaiella > Melikaiella ostensackeni. The sequence goes on from JAUMHM010075105.1 coordinate 3,604, forward strand.
ATGGTGACGAACTGCAGCGGGGAAAGATCTTTTTCGAAACTGAAGATAATTAAGAACAAATTGCGAACAACAATGAATCAAGAACGCTTGTCGAATCTAATGCTTCTCGGTTTGGAAAGCAACATGCTTCGCGATATGAATTTTGATGAGATTGTCAGAACTTTTGCAAATAATAAATCGCGCAAAGCTTTTTTTACTTGGAATGACGAAATGATTGTAAGTGGGCTAAACACATATAAACACCTAAACACATAAAATTTTAATATATTGTGCGTAAGCATATCTTTTCACTTGAGTATACTTGATTATATCCAGAAAAGTTTTAGGGGCCCCCACCGAATGCTGGCCCCAGGGCCTCCGAATTATAAATGCGGCCCTGGTTAATACCCTAAAAATTTAAGAAAATATCTCAAAATGAATCGAGGTAGAAAAAGAAATAAGCATGAAGAGTTATGGATTTGAAATAGGAAAAAATGTCATGAACAAAACTTGCTTCTCCGTGGAATGCTAAAATGCAAGGATCTTATCTCAACGAAAGCAAGTGAAAAAGTAGGGCGGTCAATTCAGTGGATTTATTTATTTCCTACTGGTGAAGAAAATGTTTCAGTTTTCAGGACATTTTTTCGTGCTTTTCTGTGTTTGGGCAAAAGAAGAGTTGTGAAGGTTAAAAAAAAGATTTTAAATAAGCAGCCCCTGAAAAATTTGGCAGGTGGACGGCGCGAAAATCGTGTTAAATCAACGGAAGATTAAAAAAGAATGAATAAAGAGCATTGTGAATCAATCCCACATCGCAGTTTACATTACAAATGAAATTCTAGTAATCTAAAATATTTTGAAAATTCTTCATCAAATCTTATAGAACAATTACTCTCTGAAAACAGCAGTCTATGCTATGAATTTGACTTTGCACAGAATTTGTCATTACCAAAATTACCCGTGTCCGCACAATTTTAAATACGCTTAGTATGGATTTATTTATTTAATGTATATGTACATACTACGAGCGAGAGCTATATGTTCACTTTCCTTCAGGAAATTGTAAAGAAGGGTACAAGCACTTTTATTCAATACACTATATTAAAAGAATTTGATAAAGACAAATTCAATAGCATAACTCTATTTTCAGATTCATATCCCGGGCAAAATAAAAATTGCAGTGTTTCATTTCTTGGTTTTATAAGCAATTTATTTACAAAGTGAAATGAAATGCGTATTTTCGGTTCAAGGACATTCCTGCTGCCAATTCGGTGGGAATTTTGGCACATATTCGTGAAAATTAAAAAAATTAGAACGAAATGAAGCTGAAGCTGAATATGTGCAAATTATTCGTAATGCTCGTTCCTCTTCAATCACCATGGTCAAAGTATGGGAAGATCTTCTGCAGGATTTTGAAAGAGTTTCAAAGGCAAAATGCGAAAGCCAAAAAACTTCCAAAGCAGAGAAGCGTTCCTTTTAAATTTTTTCCTTGATGGAAAAGTGGATGTTTATGACAATGACAAATTGTAAAATCTAACCTCTTTTTTTCTTAAATCCTACGTTTGAACTAGAAAAACTTTCGAAAAGTCCTCCACCACGAATTGAATTAAAAGCAGCCAAAGTGAAGGGTGTAAAAAATTTATATAATTGTTTAAACGCTAAAAGAAAAGAAGTTTTCGAAATGTATTTTTTTAGAGTAATAACACAGAGTCCAGATGTTGAAGAAACTGAAGAGAGTGACAAAAATGATTGAAAGTAGTTTTTAATAATATGTTAGTTTGATAATTTATTGTTTAAAATGTTTAATAAATGAATCATTCTAATGATAATACCTTAAATATTATTTTGGTATCCGACTTTGCCTTCATGTCGTTCGCTGCAACACGTTCGTAGCCGAGGAGGCATGTGCATCGGGCAGCGTTAAGATTGCCGTTTGCAATTTAAAAACATTAATAATTTTGTAACCATTAATCCAATTGAGCTTAAACTTTCCAGAAAACTTCTTTGAAACTTAATGAACCATTTTCTCACTGGAAGTTTGCCGTTGCTTAAAATTCGCTCAATAAATGCAGCGATTGAAGGTTGAAATTCATGATTTTTGCAGAGTCTCAAAAAAATAACAAGTAAAAAAAATTCTGAAAATTGGCTAAGTTAGCGCAAATTGAAATGAAAAAAGATATGAGTTCTTTGTATTCGAAAAATCTAATTTCTACCAATTACTTCAAAAAATACAAAACCTACAGATTTTTACAACAAGAAAAAAATATGCGCCTTGAAATTCTCTACAAACATGAGTCCTTAAAATTAAAATTCGAACGATTTTTAAAATTGACCTTCAGGACAATACTTCTCAGGCTGAATCCACGCGTATCCCCTTTTGATCGGGAGCGGTTCAATTCTTTAAATTGAAAATTTGACTATTCAATTTTTGGTTTGAAATTTATATTGTTTAGTTGAAGATTCAAGTATTTTGTTGAAAATTTCTCTTTTTTGGTTAAAAATTCATTTTTTTTTGGATTGAATACTCATCATTTTGGTTGAAAATTCACCTGTATGGTTGAAAATGTAACTATTTTCTCAAGAATTCGTTTCTTTTTTAGGTTAAACATTAATTTTTCGACTGAAGATTGAATCATTCCATTTTCGATTGAAAATGGATCTTTTTTGGTTGAAAATTCGACTGTTTGGTTTGAAAATTGATTTTTTTTAGATAAAAAGTCAACTATTTGGTTGGAAATTCATTTCTTTTAGTTGCAAATCTAACGACTTAGTTAAAAGTTGAACTTCTTTGTTAAAAATTTATTTTTCAGTTGAGGACTTATTATTTCAGTTAAAAATTCGTCTCTTTAGTTGAGAATTTAACAGATATTAATGATGTTGTCTAAAAACTGAATTCGGAAACATATGGGCATATTTCTAGAACCTTTCACTTTTATGTCCCTCAAAGATATTTAAGTAATTTTTTTGTAAATTAAGGAGAAATTCTTGATTCGGGGTATCTATTATAACGTAAAGTATACTATAGAAATAGTTTCAAATAGACAAATACTCCAGATCAAAAGTAATTGAAGTTTGAATGTTGGATTTTCAATGAAATCAGCTTGTGTCGATCCACATTTTCTTATCCTTTTTATAGTATGCTCAAAAACTACGGCGATGCAAGGTAAGGTTATAAGAGACAGTATGCATTTCAAGTGAATTGAACCAGAATCATGATCATTCAAGAAAATCCGTATTTCGTTCAAATCAAATAAAGTTATAGGCTTTAAAATTATGTCCCTCGATTTTGAAATTTTCACTTTATGGTTATATTTACATGATTTAATCATTGATATAAGCTTGCACACGTTTAAAACTATTGAAAGTTAAAATTTAAGTAAAAAAATGGGAGTAACCAACCTAAACTATTGCGCGCATTACTTTACAAAGGAATAGTATTTCGAAAAAATGAATCGTCTGCGTATAAAATTTAAAAATGACCGTTATAACTATGATAGTCCTTAAAATCGAATTTGAATTGTTGCGAAAGCTCATAAATACCTGTTGATGGTTTTTATTTAGCCTTCTGTGACTGTGCATTTCGAACAAACACGTATTTACTAGTTTTTAGCAAATATATTCTTCTTCATAACGGTAGACCGTTATGAAAATTAAAAAAAGGTCAAATTTATTTAACGTAAAGTTGCTAATTCACAAATCTCAAGTGACGTCATGGAAAAAAACTGTCATATTCTTGGTTAAAAATTCAAATAGTTTTAATGATTAGCCTAGAAGTTAGTTTATTGAACGATGAATCCTTGTACAAATTGATCCTGCTGAGGGAAAAACAAAGAGAAAATAAGACTAAAAATTATTGCTAAGCGTAGCGAATGTTTAGCACAAAATTTCTCGTAAGTAATTACCCAATACTTGAGTTCAGTTTAGAATTTTATTTTTATTTTCAAATTTCCGTCCACCGATAGTAAAATGTTTCTAAATAAAACTGAGATCTTATAGACGGTTTTTTTGCACATAATTAAATTATTTTAAATCATAAATATCTAGTTGAAGATAGTAGTTTTCGTATATACAATTGCAGAATATCATTAATATGTACCTTCAGGTAATATAGTCAAATTTTCTACGTTGTGCCTCACAAAATTTTATCATTAATTTTTATTATTGAAAAGTGGAAGGTTCCAGGCATATGCCCATATATATATTTATAAAATATGAAAGTAACAAAAAAAGTAACAATAGCTACTTCTTATCTTGCAAAAGTAACTAAAAATAAGATAAACCATTAAATAAGCCATTTTATGGTTTATTTCGAGCCATTAAAAAGTTCAAACTTGGAGGCGGGGGGGGGGGGGGATGTTCAAAAAAGAGTTACGTATTTTTTGAACGGCTCTTTATACTGTCTTTGTACTTTGTGCTTTGAATTAGATTTATACTACCCTTATTACACAGCAAAAAGCATATTTTATCACCGTCTCACAGAAATATGTTGAAATTAAAAATTTTGAAATGCAAAGTTTACATACGTATCTATAATGTAAATGATATCATCGTACCTTGAATCTAATTGCAATTGATGACGTCAGGCACGAAATAAATTCTCGTGAGATAATAATCACATTTGATGAAAATGAAGAATTAGGTCATACGGATTTATAAATAAAAATTTACGTAATTTTTAGGCAAATATAAGATACATGGAAGCTTACTTTGTTGGCATATTCTAGAACTTTGCAACGAAATTTAAAAAACTTAATTTTCAATAAATTACACAGTATAAAATAAACTGAAAATCTGTATGTTGAGAATATTTGTAGGGTATAAAAACACCTTTAAAATTATCCTCATTCGGACCCTTTACGACTAATACATAGTTCATGAGATATTAATTTGCTAATTAATGGTAGCGTGTTTCCGGAGAAGCCTGCGTCTTAACTAATTTTCATTGTTATGAAAAAAATTCGGATCTTATTTTTCTTGTTATATTCTAAGAGTGGAAGCATGAAATCACAACAAAATTATTTGCAAACACAATTCTGTGAAAACTTCATTGCATGAATAATCTAATGAATAACTGTTCTTCAATGAAAAAATCTTTTCAGATTCACACAAAAATATTCAAATTGTTCGTAACATTTTCAACTTTATTAAAACAATGAGAAGACAATATTGTGAAACTTATGTAAATAGACGTCACCTCCACCAACATTACGTATTTCACAACTTCCCTAAAAATCCATAAAAATTCGTCAAAATCTTTCGGTATCTCTTGAAATCTCGTGAAATCATTTGAAATCTGGTTAAACTCCTTGAAGTCCCTTAAAATCTTGAAAGATCCCTTGAAAAATTGAGATTCTCTCTGAAATTGTACTAGGTAATTTCTTCAAATTCTTGAGAACTTTTAAAATCACTTGAAATCTGTGAAACCTCTCGTAATTCTTTGAAATCGTTTCAAATACCCTAAATATTTTGTGATCCCTTAAAATCTTTTGATATCCCTCGAAATCTCGTTAAATGCCTAAAAATCTATGAAAATCTCATTAAACTCCGTAAAAAATGTGTAATTCTTTGAAATACTCTGTGAAAATGATTGATTCATTGTAGATATATTGAGTAGAAATATAAAATGTTACGTAAGAGGGGGGGGGGGGGGTTAAAAAAATCTTACGAATCCTTACAATAGGGAAGAGGGGGTCTGAAATTTCAAAAATCTTCCTTACGTAATGAATGGACGTTCCTTTTTAACCGATTTTTATAAATAAATTTCACAAGTCTTCGTATATTTATAATCTAAAAATTTTGAAAGACAGCTGCCATCAAAGTTGAAATTTTTTAATTTGTGGTTGATTCCAGAAGGACGACGGTATTCATTTCACCCGAAATATCTGAAGCGGAAATTTTTTGATGAAATTTATTGATAGCAGACAAATCATTGATAAGAAAACATCAGAATGTCTATTAAATGATTTTTCAATGTTAATATTTTATTCTGGCATAAAAGACATTATGTTGCTTCTATCACATACTCTATACACATTGTAAATGTTAATAACTCTGAAAGCTTTTTTGGGAAATAATGGAGTTGGATAATCAGATAGCGATTAGTATATATAGCAGTGGAAATTCTCGAAATTTATCAGTTGATTTTGACAAAATCTAACAAGGAGAAATGAAGATCCTTCTTGCACCTCTATTCCTGAGCTTCGTGGTTCTTATTAATTTTGGTGGTGAGTGTAGACAATATGATACAAATCTTACTGTGAATAAGAAATATTACATATTTCCAAAGTAAAAAATGTTGCAATCTTAAGCTGAGTTTCAAAATACTCAATTATTAGAACCTTTTAGATTGAACTAGTTAGACACAAAAGTGCTTTGGTGTAGAGTTTATTTAACTTTAGTTATTTAACTTTACCTCACAGAAATTAAAATTGTCGGTATTTAATTCGTATATTTAAATCTTTTTGCACAATTTTTTTACCGCTTCTGTCTAGAATTTATCAGTTTTGAAGAACACGTTTCTAATTTAATAATTTTTGGTCGTTCTCTACTTTAAAGTTTTGAAACTAGATTGCTGCACGACTATCGGAAATTATTTAAACAGTTAGCGCGAGCGATACTAAAAATTACTGATGATTTTGTAATACGATAACTCGGTCAGAAATAAATCTAGACTTTTTTCTTAAAGAGTTGAATAGCTCATGAAAATCCTCGTTAAACATCCTTCGTAGAGGTATTTCTGAATTTTTTGAAGAGGATAAACACCACCGACGGATAGTATCGGACCACTAACCGGGTGACCTATTGAAAATTAGTCTTGACTTTTGAGAGCAATAGCGTCGTCCCGCATGTGAAAAAATAGTTTAAAAGGGCCATTAGAAAGCTTTTTAAATTGTGCATCAAATAGGCCGTAGATGAGGTCACTTGGCCGTGTGTGTATTCAATTATATCGTGAGGACAAAAATTAAACTTCCGGTTTTTAAGAAATTTTGTACTTCAACTTCAACTCTGGGCAGAGGCTACGAAAATTAATTTAATAATTAGATACTTCACAAAACTGATCTCGAAGATATGACCTTCCAGTTGAGCCTCCAAGCATTGAAAAATCTTCACGGGTTCATGAAATAATAATTTTGTTGCGCGAGTATGCTGAATTTGAAATACACTGCCGCACCGTAATTTGGCGCTGCAGTAATGTATTTTAAATTTAGCATGCTCGCGAATCAGAATGATTATTTCATGAAAGTAAAAAGGAGATGTTTCGGGTTTCAATCGTGTGCAAAACTACGAATCTTGCCGACGTTTCCTAAACATTGCAGTTCACTTCTTCAGGGCTAGCCTGTAACTGAAGCTTCAGGTTATGCCCTTCTTATATATACTATCTGCGATGCCTGTGATTAGTCAGAGTGCCCCCCGTGGGGACTAGTCAAACCTGATTGGCCAATCAAGTCTTTTTCAGAAAACCCGAGAGGACGGAAAGCCAAATCGGATTGGTATTATATCCATTGTCCCTATTGATGTTATTCGGGTGTTTTAAGATTTCGATTGCTTCTCTATGTTTTTTTGGAAAAATATTGCATGTTTTTGCAATGACGGTGGTTTTGTCAAATAAAATGCTATGTCCTGTTACGATATGATGCTCAGCTAGTGCTGATTGCGTGAAATGTTTCAGCCTGACTCTACTCTCATGTTCTTTAACACGTTGGCTCACCGCTCTCTCGGTTCTTCAAATATAGATTTTGCCTATTTGTTCTGTGATACCTTGGGTGTAGGGTAGGATGGTGGTTGTTTTTCTCTCTCTCTCTTTAAAAGATTGTTTTGACTTGTCTTCTTAAGTGTATTTTTTTAGTGCTCTATCAATTTGTTTGTTTTTGTGATCGTTCTGTAACAGGATTTGTTTTACGTTTTGTATGGGTGGGTTTTCTGTAAACTTTCTGTACTAATGTGTTATCAGATATTTTGTAAATTAGTACGTCCAAGAGAGGCAATTTTCCGTTCTGTTCAATCCCCAAGGTGAACTGGATATTAGGGTGTAATCACTTGATGAAATTATGGAACTTGTGTAGTTCATCTAGTCAATGTCTCCAAATGACAAAAGAGTCGTCAACGTAACGGCACAAAAATTTTGGTTTAAGCTTCGATTGTTTGAAGATTTTAGTTTCTAGATGTTCCATGAAGATATTGGCTATTATAGGTGAGATTGAAGATCCCATTGCCGCTCCTGAGGTTTGTTCGTAGAATTGGTTATTGAAAGAGAAGTGAGTGTTATTGAAACCATGTTCTATCAAAGGTATGAGATCGGAGGGGAAGTTTATAAAGGATTTAATAATGCCGATTGTATCAGAGATTGGTATTTTCGTAAAGAGGGATACTACGTCGAAACTGACTAGGATGTCTTGGGGTTGAATGTGAATTTGTCGTATCTTTTTGATAAAGTCGAAAGAGTTTCGGACGTGTGTGATAGAATTTCCTGTGGAAGGATTTACTTCTATGGCGAGGAAGCCTGCTAGGTTATAAGTTGGTGAGTTTATTCCGCTGACGATCGGTCTGAGAGGAATGTTGTTTTTGTGGATTTTTGGGAGTCCGTAAAGTTTTGAGGAGACGGGATTAGTAGGTATTAACTTAGATATTGTTTCGTTGTCCAGTTTTGAGTCTCTAAAAACGGTTTTTGTTTTGCTGACTATTATTTTTGTGGGGTATATTTTAAGTTTTTTATATGTAGTCAGTGAGAAGATCCGTGATCTTGTTTCTGTACTCTTCTTTATTCATTATGACTGTTGTGTTGCCTTAATCTGCGGGTAATATCATGATGTCTTCATTTTGATTGAGTTCTTTAATTGCTGTTTTTTCTTTTTTCGTTAAGTTTGGGGAGGAGAGTTGGGCTTGGCCTAAGGTGTTGGTCGTCCCGCGCCGTATGTCATTCGCTTCTTCGGGTGGAAGGTTATATATTGCGGATTTCAAATTACTGATAATTCCTTCTTTTGGGATTTTGGAGGGGTCCACTGCAAAATTATGTCCTTCAGGCAGGGCTGGAATTATTTCACTGCTGAAAGGATGCTTAGAGATGTTTTTCACTGTATTTGTTAGAGGTATGTGCTTTACTGGAAGTAATTTGTCAAATCTTATTTTTGTTTCTGAGTGGGAAGATCTTCAATCCATTGGGATTGGTCGAATGATATGGGGTCCAATGTAGACGAAATGTGAAATCTGAGGATGTTTGATAGGAAAAGGTGAAGTATCAATAGTTTTTTGGAGGTAGTGTGCAAGACAAATTTAATATGTTGTATTCTTTCGTTCAAGAGAAGCAAACTTGTTTTGTGTAGAATTGATTTGGATGTAGATGTTCCCAAATGGTTTTTCAATTGTAAGAATTTTGAAACGTTGTTGCTGTCCCTGCATTGTTTCAAGAAAGCTAAAGATGTGAGTAGCTTGGCTTGGGAAGACCTTAGCTTACCAAAAGTGTTAGCTTCAGTGAGGAAATTCTTCCCGTAGAGTTCTTTGATAATAGATTTAATACTTTCACGATGATTCATTATAGACATTATAGACATTATAGACGTTTCCTTACCATTGCAGTTCACTTCTTCAGGGCCAACCTGAATCTCCTTTTTACTAGAATGAATCATCGTGAGAGCATTAAATCTATTATTATTTCATGAAGTCGTGAATATTTTTTGAGGTTTTATGTCTCAAATGAAACGTGAAATCCTAGAAAATAGGTTTGCGAGGTATAAAATTAATAAATTAACTTTCCCAGCTTCTGCCATGAGTTGAAGTTGAAGTATGAAATTCCTTGAGAATAGGAATTTTATTTTGATCCTTATGACGTAAAAACTCAATACTTCAAAGCAAAACTACTTCAGTTACGGCTCATTTAACGCAGAATTCAATAGGCTTTCCAACGGTTTTCTAAAAATGTTTTCATCTATATCCAGAGCGGCGCTATCTTCTTTCAAACTTAAGGCTAATCTTAAACAGGTCACCCGGTAAGTGGTACGATGCTATCCCTCGGTAGTGTATTTAATTCTTATAAATAAAAGTTTTCACTTAATCTTTTACCACCCCTATCTAAAGTCTCTTAAATTTGAAGTCCATTTTTCTAATACAAAAGATTTTTAACTTCTTGTAGTTAAGATTTTTTAATCTAAATTGCTACTGTATCGTCGGGAATCATCTATACGGTTAATCACTCATGACTTTGCAACACGATAACTCAAACGGAAATAAATCTATACATTTTTTTGAACGATTAAAAAGTCTTGACGTAGGCAATTTATGGCGGAAATTTGAAATTCAGAGAATACAATGTTTAACATCTGATCTCCAATTTGGGCTCATAAAACTGAAAAAAATCTAGAAGCGTGTCTGAGATATGACCAAAAATGTCTGAGAGTGTCTGCAACGAGTTTCAGTCGGAAATTACCGCTGTCGCAAAGCGCGGTACACAGTGGGGGAAAAAACGTCAATAGACAATTTTGATTTGATTTGATTTTCAAAGAACAATTTTCATCCGATTTGAACGATTTTTCAAAAATAGATTTCAACAATATCCTGCATTAAACTGTTAGGCTGCTCAGATAAAAATTGCATGCTTTTATTATTCAATAACAGAAATAAAAGAAAAAAACATTGATTAGAAAATCATCTCATAGTAAACAGAAAACTTCGTGACAGAACAAATTCCTTTTTTTAAATTGTTATAACAAATTATTGGGCACAAACGATATTTGCTACATTTTCAGTGTTCGAGTTGATTATTTCTACTTATTTCGTCGCTGAGTTATGTAAAAGTGATAACTTATCATGACCGAAAACCAAACGAGAACAATTTTAATTATTATGGATGATTGTTATAAACAAAATTTACATATATCGCATTTTCGAACGCAGAAAATTTTTTATTTCTTTGTAGAGTCATTTTTCTTCAAGTCAAGAATGATACCCCAACGGAGGAGATTGTCATTCAACAATAATTGTTACTGTTGTAACAATTGTTACTCATTTATATGTCATTCTTGAGCACAAAAGAATGCTATTTGACCAGATATCGTAATAATTATCACTGCTTTTGGTAATACTGATGAACAACTCTGAATTCGTTCATAAAAAATGCTAAAGCAATGATAATTATGTTGTTCAATGACAATCTGTATAACTGCTTTATGAAATCAAAAATTATTATCAAACGACAATCTATTGTATGATGATATTATTCTTAAGAGAAAAATAAGTGACTAATTTTATGTGCTTCTGAGAAAATATCAATAAATTCAAAGTTCTTGGGAATTCCTTGGAAACCTGAACAATACTCTAAAATCTGTTAAATTCCCTGAAATATCTTTAACTTATGGAAATCTATTGAAAATTTTTTCAAATCCCTCGAAATTCCTTTAATTAATTGAGATCTAATGATAATTCCTAGGAATATTTAGAAATATCCTTACATCTTTCAAAATACGATCAAATATTTTGAGATCCCTCAAAATTTTGTTAAGTTCTCAAAAATTACTCTAGATGTTTGGAGATATCCTCAAATCTTTAAAAGTCCTTCGCAATCCTTTGAAATTTCTTAAAGCTCTTTAAATTTTCTCGAAATATTTAAAAATAACTTCAAATTTGGAAATCCCTCAAAATCCCTCCAATTTATTCAAAACTATTGAAAATCACTAGGAATATTTTAAAAACTCTAAAATATTTAAGATTCTCTGAAAATGCAAACAATTGATCGACGATTGTTTATAATATTAAGAATTGTTTTTGAATGGCAATCTCCTGCTTTGAGGTATCGTTCTTCAGATGAAGAAAAATGACTTTACGGAAAATAAAAATTTTCTACGTTCAAAAACGTGATATTAGTGAATTTGTTTATAATAATAATTTGTATGGACAAAAATTGTTGATTGTGATCTTTTCACTTGAACGACAAAATTTCACTAATTTGTTGTTCATGTTCAAAGATAACGTGTTTTTTATCGTGTTTCAAATTCATCAGTGATTTTTAGTACTGCTGGAGCCAGCCATATATTTGTAAATATGGGGCACTACAGTGGGACAATGTTACATTCTTTATTCCTTTCTCAATTCTTATTTTATTACTCAGTTACAAATAATTCTACATTTGAAATCGAATGATTTTAATAGTTTGAGTTTCGAATATTTTTAATTTGAAAAAATATAATTTTTATAAGTTAAGCTTCATGATTATTCGATGCTTTAGGAACATTTCCATTTCGAATTATAGTAATTCTTCAAATCTACTCTTTCGAATTGTTGACTCTAGAAGAATTTGAAAAGAAACTGTATAACTTATAGTGCTTCAATTTATAAGTGGTCAGCGTTCAGTTTTGAGATTGATTTTTCATGTTTTTGGGTTTTTCGTACCGGAAAAGCCCTACCATTTCTTTGTATTGATATTCTATATTTTCTAGATAACAAATCTTCATTGCCATTTCACAGAATTATATGCTGCCGATCCACCAGATGATACTTTCGATTATGATGACAGACAAGTTGGAGTGTGGTATGTTAATGGAGGAGTGAAAGAAATTAAGTTTATATTAGCAAATCCAATTCCAAGTGGAAGACAACGCAGAAGATTCCAGAGTGAAACCTATATGGAACATAAAAGAAATGTTTTTTTTTTGGTGCACACAATAGGACCAGAGGGATACATTGTAGCACTTGAAAATGCAGAAGAATGGAACATGATACCAAGTACGAATTGCCGAAGCATAAAAAATGGCTCAATGTTGGCCAAATCTGGGCATCGAACAGTCAGGCTAGTCTCAGCTTCTTAATCGACTTGGCAAATTCAAACAGCCGATAAAGGCTGAGAGTGGCCACGTAACATTAGCCAATTATTAGCTGCCCATATTGGGCCCAAATTGAGCCGTCTTTTCAGCTTATGCAACTTAAGTTGTTCATTGCTTAATTTTAAGAATTTTTTAAACCATTCTTTGAATCGCAAGTCTTTCTATTCTTTTTACGAAGGACGTCCATTTCCGCGGCGACCAGCTGGGACAATCACTTATCTGAATAGAACAATTGGTGTGTTTGAAGATGAAACTGGAAGAGTGACTTCACTTCTCCTTGAAGAGAGAAATATAATTCCAACTCGTCGTGAGTGCCACGAATGGGATATCCGACATCATGAGCGTCATCAGCAGGGCTTACGGTTTACAGTGTTCGAATTACGTAGTGGATACATGGTGGGAGTTCAGCTTCTTCCATCATAACGGAATCCTTACTCATGTGAAGATTGATAACGAGGCTGACAATACAAATATGAAAATTATGTAATACTTTTCTCATGTATACCTATTCCCGAATAAAAACATAATTATCTGAAAATGAATCTCTCCACTTAAAAAAAAAAAGAAGATCGTAGATTCCCGTACAATATTTTCACCTATCGAAGACCTTGATCCACTTGATTCTACTTTCCAAAACGTTTACAAGGTATTGATACTGCAGGATCTACCACCTGTGCCGTTGACTTTTGACCGTATCGTAAATCAGATCAATCATATAATTGAAGAGGGGTTTACGAATACAGAAAACTACTTCCTGGAAGAAGATACCGATTGTATTCAGTTGCAATTTTGCAATTTTATTACAAGAATTGATTCGTTCGATGAAAGTGACCTGAAAGTCGGTAGGCGGAGGTCTGTTGACAGTGGGTGCCAAACACCTCGGTCACAGGGTGGACCCCGTGTAAGGTGGGAGGAGTCCGTTAGGGTAAGGATTCGAAGCTGTCTGGGGCTATCGGACCGATTGGTGAGGTACCCGATGATGATATTTTATATCAAGCCCTTCGGTCAAAAATTGGACCTCATGTAAGGTGAAAGGAGCCCGTTAGGGTAAGGGCTCCGAAGCTGGCTGGGGTCATCGGACCGATCGGTGAGATATCCGATAACGGTGTTAGCTGTAGCCGATATGCTCGTACTGGAATCGAACGAAATAATGATGATAAAAAGGGAAATTTTAAATTAACTGATACACTTGACGATAACGAGACTATTAAATCTTACGTCCTTTCAGATGACAGAACTGATCCCAGAAGCAGTTTCAAATCTCGCAACTCGTGCGAGCTTTGTCAAAATAAAGCGAGACAAAACAAGAGCCTAATTGAAATAGGAAGATCAATATGTAAGCTATGCAAGAATAAAAGTGAACAATACATTTTGGACAGTGAAATGGACGTGGTCCTTTCTTATCACCGGTGTTTTCCTATTGCAGAAAATGAAAATCCCAACACCAATAATAAAAATCATGTCTCGTCTGACGAAAACGAAATCCCCGAAGGATTAAATGAAAATCCCGACACGTTAAACAAGAATTCTGACGTAATAAACGAAAATCCTGACGCAATTGACGACGATAAAATTCTTTCAACAAACGATGAAGATGACCAATTTCCGACCAAATTCCGGAATGCCGTACCGTAAAACTTGTAAGAATGAACTTCACTTGCGTCACGATCACTTAATACTATTTATTCCGTCGGACTGCAAATTACTACTGAAACGAGTCAAGCATTTATCAAAGAAAATAGATTTAGTTATGATGATCAAAAACGCGAACCTGGGGAGAATTTGCATATCGGTAACGCAATAGTCTACAAATATAATCACGAATGTGTTTTTAATCTGATTATTAGAGAGGCGTTTGACTCGAGACCCCACGTTACGCATATTTCTGATACTTTAGTCGTGCTCAAATACGCGATGGATGAATTAGAATAAAAACTGCTAGTATTTCGCGAGTAGGTGACGGATTAAATCAAATCTCCTGGCCCAGTATCGAATAACTATTGAGAAAAACTTTCGGTAAAAGAGATTATAAAATAAGCGTTTGCTATGGAGAAGTCGAAATTCCGCCAGAAAACGATCAGCTTGCAATAATTGAAGAATGCCATAGTTCAGTCGCGGGCGAACATAAAGGCTGTACAAAAACGTATGATATGAGAGAGTGAGGGAATATTTTTATTGGACCAATATGCGCGATCATATTAGATAATTCATACAGAACTGCGAAGAATGTAAGAGGACGAAATTGGTGCGCGTAAAAACTCGGATGCCCATGAATTCGAGTTTTTCGATATCGATGGAAATTTTACCTGAAACTGAACGCAAGAAGAAGTACATTCTAACCATACAGGATAATTTGACAAAATACGCGGGCGCTATTCCACTCATGAATATTGAATCTACCACAACTGCAGTGGCTCTTATAGAGCGTTTTATCACGCGATTCGGGTGCCCCCGAGCCATTCAAACTGACTAAGGTAGCAACTTGACTAGCGAAGTAATGGCAACCTTCTGTCGAATTTTCAAAATAAGGCAATCAAAATCAACTGCGTTCCATCCACAATCACTAGGCTCATTAAAACGTAGCTATCATGTCTTAGTGCAATATTCGAAACAATATTGTGGAAAGACAAACTGGGATATATGGCTAAGATTCGCAATTTTTCCCTACAACACATCCAAAAACAAGGGAACGGGTTTTACCCCACACCAATTGATTTTTGGGAGAGAAGCAATTATACCTTCCGAATTCGCAAATGAGGAAATACCTCTCACTTATAACATGTTTCTCAAAACTTTAATTGAAGAACTAGTTGAAACACGAAGTCGTGCTCGTGAACGACTTCAGCTCGCTAGAGAAAGGTCGAAGCGATATTACGACAAAAAGCAAAACGTTCAGGATTATGAGGATTATAAGGTCGGTGAAATGGTATTTTTAAAGAACAATACTGGAGATTCTAAACTTGATCCTAATGGAAATTTAGGCCCTCATGAAATCATTCAGGTTTTTCATGATCTGAATGTAGAGATAAAACTAGATTGGGGAAAGTTCAAAATCGTCGAAATGAATGAACTTCGAACTTTGATGTCAGGGATGATAAGAGAGAGACCGGAAGACCAGGGTCCTGCGCACGCCAGCCCAACTTGCGTTGGCGGAGCGCTTTTCCGCAAAGTACCATTCTGTTTTGGATCACTAAATTCTCCATTTCGTCGGGAAATCAGATCTTCTCTTCAAACTTGTATTCATGTTTGAACTGCTTATATGGTTACATTTCGATATATAACAATCTAGAAGCGAGCCATTTTCTCTTCATTTCTAATTTGAACTCTCCCTGTTTATCCCAATAATCAAAACGACAGGAACCAGCCAATCACAAGAGCCAAGACCTACCTATGGGCTTGGCACCTAACATTCATTGGCAAATTGGCGCTTGTTTGTATTGCGTCAGAATTCTGTGAGCGTGAACTCATGGTCGTGCGTGCTCGATTTTATTTCATAGATCTTAACGAAAACTAGGAATTTTAAATCTTCATCTGCATCGTGGATGCCCAGCGAAGCCTATAATTTGTTACGGCGAGTTATTTCCAGTTATTGTTTACATATACGGTCACAATTGGTTTGTGGTTTGAGAGTTTTTGATACATAGCCTCACTTTCTTTCCGAGAGACGCTTCTTTATACATGGGCATAGACCTTTTTTATCTTGAAAAGCGCATGCGCAAGTGCAAAATGGTGCAAACAGCGCTCTTTGAATGGGAAAGAAAGTTTTGTGGAAAGGGTGGAGAAGATTATTGGTATTGAGGTTATATATATGATTTACTTTTCAGCGAAAAATCTGTTCGTTTATGCTTATATAATATATTTGAAGTTTGAATATTTTTCTATAGGGATTTATTTTCTAACTTATTCACTATACTGTGAATTATGCATCAAAGCATTTATACATCTACGATGTGAACAAACTTTCTCCCGTTCATGAAATTTCTGTTGAAGATTGATTCCAAATAATGTAAGGACGATTTTCAATTATTTCCACTGAAAACAAAATTAAAAAAGATTTGCATATTTTGAGTGATTTTGAAACATTTCAAGAATTTGAAGAAATTACCTGGTACAATTTCAGAGAGAATTTTAATTTTTCAAGCGACTACAAGATTCCAAGGAACTCCATAAAGAATTTAATCAGATTCCAAGAGATTTTACGGGAATTCCTAGGTATTTTAGGAGATTTCGAAACATTTCAAAAGAAGTCACGGGATTTTAAAGAAATTAAAGGGATTTCGAAAGATTCAGAGCGGTTTTGATGATTTCACTGGATTTCGAAGGATTTCAAAAGATCCGCAAAGATTCTCACGGATTTCGAATACTTCAATGAATTTTAAAAGGGATTTCAAAGAACGAGGGATTCGATTCAGGATGTACTTCAGTTATCTTAAGTTCAAAAGTGAGCATTGTTGAAAATGATGTATAAAATCGATCGGAATGTTTCCATCATCAATTGTAACTCATTTTGGAAGAGAACCAAAGGCGAACTTCAAAAAATTATTTCAGCCTAAAATTGTTTATTCAACAATAGTGATTTGGAGTTTTATGTTTTCCCTTTCTCTTAGGTAAAACTTTCAACTTTCATTTAATCCTTATGTTTCAGGGCCCATCTTATTCCGTAAAGGATTCTCTTCAAATCTGTTTGATACGTTCCAATTTTAAAAATTTTATTGAAGAATATTAATGTTTATTAAATTAACAATTGTTACATTCTCAAATAAATTTTTTTGAATGAAAACGTACCAATGAGATTTGTAGAGAATCCTCCAAGGAATAAAATGAGCCTTAGAATACCGGGATTAAATAAATATTGCAACTTTTACATAAGGAAAAAAGCAATAAAATAAAACTCTGAGAAACTACTGTTGTGTAAACAATTTTAACATGAAATATTTTTCTCTGAAGTTCGCCTTCAGTTCTCTTTCAAAATTATTCACAATTAACAACGGGAATGTTTTGCTCGATTTTATACATCATCTTCAACAATGCTCATTTTTCAACTAAAGGTAACTTCATTACATCCTTAACCGAATGTCAAGAGATTTTAAGGGAATTTCACGGACTTCGAAGGACCATATGGGACTTTGAAGATTCCAAGGTTTTCAAAAGGTTTAACGGGATTTTCTAGGATTTCCGAATATGAAGAAGGATTTTAATAAATTTCGAGGAACTTCAATAACTTGAAAACATTTGAATGGATTTAAAAATATTTCAAGGGATTTCGAGAAATTCGGGAAGGTTTCTATAGAATTCGAAGATTTTAATAAATTTTAAAAGGTATTTTTTGAGATTGTAAGGCATTCCCACAGAGTTAAAAAAATTATATGGAATCTTTGTGGGATTTTCAAGATTCAAAGCGGTTTCAAGGATTTCAAAAGATTTCACGAAATCTCGGAGAATTTTAAGGGACTGTCACAGTTTTCATAGGATTCCAAGGAGTTTCCAGGAAACTTAATTATTTTGAAGGGATTTGAAGAGATTATATACGATGTCCATGGAGTTCAAAGGATTTCAATGAATTTCCGCTGATGTAATAACTACTGAATGAGTTAACATTTTTTTCACCTTAAAATCACTTCAAGATTTCATAACTTCTAAGCTTTTCAAGCTAGAACATTCGAATTTTGTTTTAATTCATTGCAAATCAGTTGTTGAGATTACAGTCGCTAATTGCCGTTTTCGGCCTTTTTTCACCCTTACATTTTGAAAATACCGTAAAAATACCTGAAATCGAGATTTCTGACCCTTTCATTTTTTTCACAATGTTTCGATTCGTTTTTCAAGAATAATAAACCGACAGTAAAGGTTTTTCAAATCTAAATTCTACATGCTCAGTATTCTAATTAGAATACAAAGAAAAAATGGAAAAAAGAAGAAGGCGACCTCCAAATCCCTTGCTCTCTTTTTTGTATCGTCTTTTTTTCTGTTTATTTCTTTTGAATCTCAATCATGAATACTGACAACAAATCTATCAACGTTCCGGTGTTCATTCAACACCCTCTTCAAGGCAATAGAAACTAATTTTCAAACTGGACAAAACCTATGAGAAAACCTTCTTCTTATCTCTTCCTTTTTTCTGTTTTTTCTTTTTAATTTGAACGAAGACATGTGAAAGTGTGTTGTCCAAATTTTGTTCTTGGAAATTTTCAATTTTAAGAATTTCATAGCTAGATTTCAATGTTGGATGTTAAAGAGGAATTAAAATGTTGATTTATTCTGGATTTAATTTCTTTAAGTTTTGTCTCTCAAATAGTGATTTTTGTGTTTCTTCAAATGATTTCCTTCTACCTCACTGAAAAAAAATACTTTGAACAATTCAGGGTTCTATACTGGAAAAAATACAATTGAAACAAAAAATTTTGCAGTACGTTGGCAAATTTTAAGCTCCTATTTATCTGCCATTTTCCCTTTCTCAAAGTGCAATGCACTTACAGTAATAGATTTTAATGAAAAGAAAACATGCTCGTAACCTCATGGAAAACTGTACTTTATGATCATTTAGAGAAAGTGGATTATACAGATCTTTGTGTATATTTTTGCAGTTTGTGGAAGGGGATACTGCTGCAGGAAGAACGTGCATTTCTTTCGATAATCCCCGTTTCTCTCCTTATACTTTCTTCGCTCATATATAAAAATTTTTTCGTGCAGCACATGTGGTGTTACATTCAAGAACATAACAGAGTACAATCAATATCAATTGATTCACAGCAAAGAGCCTCATTTAATTATGAAATGTCTATGTCAAAATTGCATTGCACAATTTAATACTCATTATAACTTTAGAAAACAAATTTACCGAATGCACAACGGCTCCAGGACGTTTTAGTTGCGCCAAATTATTCTTTCGAACAGCCAGACTGTAAAATAAAGCAGTCAAACTTTTAGTATATAACAAACATTCGTTCCAACATTTTTTTGATTCTTTCAAATGGAATTTTGTGCCCTTTTCCAAATTGTTCGAACCCTCAAACGGTTTGCAGAAGCAAAAATACATTTGCAATTCATTGACGTCAGTCGCATCCCTAAATGAAAGATACATTCGAAACTGGAGACAAAAACGATGATGAGGAGATGATTACTGAGTCAAATGAGGACATGGATGTGAAATATATGGAAGGCGAAAATGATGATGTTGTAGGAGACTCTGAAGATTTGAGAAAGACAGCGTGCAAAGAAATTATTGGAGAATACGACTCAGACAAAGATGGAACGCCAGTCGAAGATGAAGATGTGGATTTCAACAACACAGGAGGATCAAATGCAATGGCAAGAAACAATGTGCATACAGAAGATACAACAAAAACTCTGGCTGAAATGTTTTTACATCTCGGTGTAAAAAATTTTGCGACAGAACTTGTTTTGCAGAGCTCAATACGGTGAGTGACTCCTGCTATCGATACTTCCCAAAAGCAGTATATTAGTAATAAAACTGCAAGTAATTTCTCAGACCCTCATAAATCACCCATGCGTCAGTTGTTTGAGACAAGTTTCGCTCCTGTGAGATAGCGTAGGTAGTCACAGAAAAGGGGGAATCACGGAAAATTTCAGCGAATCAACGTTTTTTTGCCGTTTTGGTGAAATCACTAGAGCTGAACTCAAGACAGGGAAGTACCATGTGCAGAATTTATGAAATGTAGATGACTATACAGCTTGCTATAAGAAATCTTAAAAGGGGAATGAAATGTAAGGCGGTATTAAACGGAATTCAACTCTGAATGGTTTAGAGCATTTTCACATATGCAATCCAGAATTGCCACCTTGTGCAGCGCATAATCTATTCGGAGGAGTTGTGGCTTACTACCTCATGCTAGCCATAAAACATTTCATCGATCAAGGTTGGTTTTTGTATGAAGAATTGAACAACCGAATTGAAAATGTACAATTTTGTGGCGGAGGTAAGCAGACGCTACTTCCAATTAAGAAGGAAAATTATTTAACTGGAAGCGCGAGCGACCTGCTGAATCGGAAAAGCAGTTTTCCAATCGCTTATCATGAATCAGAGGGATAAATCGTAATAGTCCGATTCACATAAATATGCTCCTCACCCCAAACCCCCCGGGCGACGGACCTGTGAAATCTAATCTGAAACCGCGCATGGGAGTAAAGAAAATCCTTTTAGATTTTTTAAGCATCGATGCATCAATTCCAAGATACACGATTACTCACTTTTATCTCCAGAAAGATAGATTTAATATAAATAAATTCTGCTACATACATGACCAAAAAAATAAGCCACGTGCCGAGCACTTTCGGAGTTACATTCTCTGTTTCAAATCAGAATTGTAATTTTTATGACTCAAAATTAGGGGATTTTCCAATTCACAATTATATTTCTCTTTCAAAATTCTCTGTTCCAAACCGGAAATTTCGAATCACCCGTCGGGTAGGCACCCTGATGATAATAATAAATTAGTGTTAAGAATGAAAATATATATTCAATTCTTCCAATTTTCAGATGGATTGCATGTTTAAAGTTTGGTGCAATGATCAACTACAGAAACGCACAACAATTTCAACAAATACTGTTGAAAGCAGTTATTGACGAGAGTAACAAGCTGTCACAAAAGTCGGATGTCACTCTGGTGTATGAAGCAAATGGCACTAACGTAAATGACCAGACGCCTAAATTTCTAACGTCACAGACAAGATCACCAAGCGACATATTTATGCTACTACAGCACAGCGGGGCATGAAAACCGCATGCCAATGCAGAAGACTGTAATTTAAATGATAATAGCATCAATTGCAATTATGTCAATGTTGCAGATTTGGAAAGGATATCCAATGATGTTCACACAGAAGCTGTTGCTCCATTAGCTCCAAAAATGCCAAATTCAGATGAGAAAAAGCAGCCCGAGATCGAAGTCACTCAAACTCCATTAGTGACCGCTCAAACTTTGTTAGTCATCAATTGTGAAGATTTTCATATTAAGTGGCCAGATCCGCGGAAGACGTTCACAGCTGAACTGGATGAAGGCATACGACAAAATGTTCTTGTAAACACATTCGTCAGGAATATTGTGGCACAAGGGAGAAATTTCTGCCCCGTGATAGAGCCGAAAATATTTGCTGATATAGGAACAAGAATGTTTAATGATTTCCCCAGAATTTTTGAGGATTTTCATGATAACAGCGAAATATTTGAGCCAGGTTATGCTACTGTCATTAGAAAATTATAAGGAAGAAATGCTTATTTAATCAGATTCCAGAAGGGATTGAACAGATCCTTGGAAATACCATTTAACATGCAGAGATGTTTAAAGTCAGCAAAAGCGGGTTGCACAAACTGGCAGCCGGATACTCATCCGTCTGAAGGAACTCAAGGATCGGTTATCGGAAAAGAAAAGGAATTACAAGTGTTCGCCACAAATGTTGCGACAATTGAGAAGTAAGAACTGGTCAAAGTGCTAGACAATTAAGAAGCTACGTATGCGAACCAGAGACTACACACATTCCTCAATTCAATACCAAACCTTCCTTCAGCGACGCTAATTAAAGAAACCTGGCCAATACTTTTGAAACAAGAAATCTTGTACTGGCATTAAAGCAAATTGATGGGCCATCGCATCACTCGTCTTCGAGATAATTGCATTCAACAATATGAGAAGCTCCTTACTTTCCAGGAAATTAAAGTCAAACTATCTGAAAGAAAGAGTAAGACGAAGACGAAGAAGTTGATTCGCGACGACAACGACGAAGTTGGAGAAGAAGGGGACGAAGCTCCTCTATCTTACCCCAAAAATGCAGATAGAATGAAGATGTGCAAGCAAGCAATGTTGATTGTTGCCGGACATTTCAACGAAGAGACCTTGGCGTTTTATGGATCATGCTCCGTAAGTAGAACACTATTTGATTTTCATGTGTGACAGGGTGCCTTCCGACCTGCCACACCTGTAATTATTAAGATTTTTTTCCTAGAGGTAAGTCGACACCATGTCATAAAATTGTTCATCGCGCCCTCGCTAAATTAAAATAGAAGGTTCCTTGATTTTAATGAAGAAATTTGTATATTCACCCATCATTCATTGAAAATAACAAATTTAGTATGCTAAAATTATAAACTTCATTGAAACTGTGTTTCAGGATGCCGACGCATTGGCGAATGATGTGCTCAACTCTCCGTACATTGTTCGAACGGGTAAAATTATTTTCATTGCACAAATGTTTGTAGAAGCGGTCAATTAGTCATTTTTATTCTGTGAGATTGTCGCATGCTTGAACAAGACAGTGATTTATAAGAGCAGAATTATGAAAATTTGCACTGTATGTGTCTTTTGTAATTATCTTTTTCAGTTGACTTTGAAACACTCATAACAACTCAGGGTTTTCTTCTGATAAAAATATAGTACGAAAGAAATTTGATAAGTTTATGTAACCAAGAAACAAAGAGATAGCCTGTCTCCAAAAAAACCATTTTCGTATTTTTTGATGGTATACATATCTTTATAAGTTAGCCAAGGGGTTGATTACATGGATTTTTGGTGTACACTAGATTGCAAGATTGATGGGGTAGCAAAATATTGCATATATGTGACTGAAAAATATTGCATGATATTGTAAAATATTTCATGGTTTATAGAAGAGTCAGTATATAGAAGTCGATTATAGGATAATCAGCACTGGAATAAGTAATACAAAAATATTCACGGACTGAATGTGAAAAGTAGAGAAACTACAAAGAAACGATTTATTTGAGACCACCCATAATGTAATATGGAAGTAGACAAAAAAAGCAATCCTGCACAAATAAGCTTCACCCAGGGAAAATCTGTGAATTCTTTTGCCCAGATAGTACACAAAATTTCGTGAAAATTTCCTGAAACTTACAATGCAAGTTTGGGAACATTGCATTAGGAGGTTAGGGCAAAGTTCGTTTAACCAAGAAAACTTGTCTGTTAATATTGCACAGGGAAGTTCAGAAAAGTTTGGAAAATTCATATAACTGAATTTAATGCGCAGTAGTATCATATAGTACCTAAGGCTGCGCAGTAGTTCTTTCGGACATTTTAAATAACCGCAGGACATATGTACCAAAAATTGATTGTTTTCCATGTTTATGAAAAAAGTTTATTAGTAGGTGCCACAGAATACTACTGCGCATTAAATTAAGTTATATCAGGTTCTCAAAGTTTCCTGAACCTCGCCCGGCAATATTCCCAAATTTGCATTGAAAGTTTCAAGAAATCTTTACGGAATTTTTTCTGCTATCTGGGAGATATCTTTAAAATAGCTTTAAATTTCATTGAAAACCATAAAAATCCTTCGGAGCCTCTTGAAATCCCTTGATACCTTTGGAATTATTTTTAAATCCACCAAAATCTTTAAAATCTGTTAAAATCCGTAGAAATCCCTTGAAATCTCTGGAAATAGTAAACAATCCATTAAAATAAGTAGAAATAATTTGAAATCCATTGAATATAAATTAAATAAAACTCATTTATTAAAGATCTTTAAACAAAAAATTTGACATCCCTAGAAATGTTTGAAATCCTTGGGAGTTCCTTCAAATTCCCAAAAATATTGGGAAATCTTTGAAATCGTCTAAAATCTTTCGAAATGTTTCGAAATCTTACGAAATTTGTTGAACTCGGTGAAAATATTTTTCAATTACTTTAAAACCGATGAAATCCTCTAAAATTAGTTAGAATGCTTGGAAATCACATCAAATCCTTTCTAAAGCCTTGAAATCCTTCGAAACCGCCTGATATGTTTGGGAATCTTCGAAATCATTTTAGATCTCGTGAAATTTCAATAAAATTTGACAAAATCACTCATAATCCATGGAATTTCTCTGGAATTCCCTGAAATTCGTTCAAATCCATTGATGTATCTGAAATCTTTCAAATTTATCGGAATTCTTTAAAATTCCTTGAAATCTCTTGAATTCTTTGAAATTCCTTGAAGTAATTCGAAATCCTAAGATAATTTAATAAATCATTCGTTTGTAGCTTCTTTATTTTTTGCATCAATTCTTTCAATATTTTTACATTATTTTTATACTGACTTTTTATAATGATTTTGTATAATGATTTTTCTAGAATCGTGAAAAAATCATAAGAAATTAATTCACAAAATTTTCCCAACGAAATATGACTCAACATAATTAATTTTTTGCAGAAGAAGACCTTGCCTTTTCGTATCACTTGATAATAATCGATAATATCGATGTAGAATGGACCAGCAACTTCGTCGATGCCATGCAGATGTACTTCGCATCCCTGACGCGGCCAGTGCTACTTGGCTCTTTGTCTAAGAATATTTTTTGAATATTGGAACAAGGGCTCAAGTATTTATAAAAACTATAGAAGTCAACTTAAGGTAGATGTTTAAAAAAAACACATTTGCTTGCCTAATGGTATTTGTAAAGATTTGTTCAATCCCTTCATGAATCTAATCTTGATCCCAATATTGCAGAACCTTACTTGAATTTATTTTCATGAAACTGTAAGTACTTTTTCTAAATTCTGGAGGGATTTAGTCTAATCTATATGTTCGTAGGTGGAACTTTAAGTATTTATTAAAACTGTACAAGTCGCTGTGAGGTAGATGTCGCGGTAATTGCAACGGTCCCGATGATCGTAAAACTTGGTTGAAATTTCGATATGTTTTATTTCAAAAAATGTTAAAAGTATCATGTTGTGACAAAACCCATTTTGTTAGTATTTTATAGTATCAAATGAAATTTCAATCAATTCAAATGAGATTTTCAAAAAACAAGAAAATTGGCGTCATGATTACTGGGACATTGACCGCATGTTTTGTATGTGTTCACTGACATTGTTCAGTCATCGTTCGATAATGATGTTAAAAGCTTTAACTAATTGCCACTGTGAAGAGTTTGTCCATTCCAGTTTTTTGGTGATTCTTTCATGGGGGTGCCCTCATACTATTTTAAGCGTCACAAAAATTGTTCAAGGGCCTTATAAAATATCTTTTCTTTTTACATTTGGAGAACTTATCTTTATTTGCTTAAACCCTTTAATTTGGCGTTCACAAATAGATCCTAAGTGTTCAATGTCGAGCGATATGTCTAAGCATTCTAGCATTGAGCGATTTTGAAGCCAAGGCTTCAAAATAGCTGTTCTAAAAAGTCAAAAGCTTAGATACTTTGAAGGACCATCGAGCGATTTTTTTTATTATTTTAGGCTTCAAATAATCAGAGAGCATCCCCAAAAACGAATCAGCAAAAAACCAGAATAAGCTTGTTTTCGAAGCTGTAATCAATTACAGCAGCTTTATTAGGAAAATATTTCAAGAAAAAATGATACTTTATCTATATTTCGTTATGTACAGTTCTTATGTGGGAATATTGTGAAAATATAGAATCGTGCTCATATTTTTTACATTGTTAATTCACAAATTAATTTTCATTCCAAAACACTTTCCATACTCTCTGATCTTATTCCATCCCTTACCTTATTCCATTCCTGTCGAATGTTAAGTGTTGAGATAGAGAGAAATGTTTCAGATTCTAATATATCACGTTTTATCATTGAATCGTGAACTGATTTACTCATGTATAGTCATTTACTGATTCATTCAATAGAATATTTTTGCTTCATCTATTTGGTATTATTGTTATTTATTTGGTGACCGAGAGAAGCAGACAGAATATTGTCTAATGTGGAAGTATTAAAATTAGTACATAATCTGCATTTATTGTTTAAGTTAGCAGATAATTAAAAAAAGAACGTAGTGAGGCCAAGTACTCGGGCTAGTAAAATGTGCTGCTCTGCTGTCCAATGGAAAAACCTAGTAAGTAACATTTGCCATAGAGGTTATATTCTAATTCACTTGAACGGGAAAATAACCTTAACAGCAAATTGTCACTTACTAGATTTTTCGTTGGCATAACTATTGGTATGACTATTTTTTTTCTTTGTGTTACTAACTGCATTGTTACTTCAACAAACCGAAAGTCATACCAACGAAAGAATTGGTTGTGCCAACCAATAGAGTAGCATTGCCATTTTTTACTAGTTCAACTAATTGGCCCTACTACCTGTTTTTTCAGTGATCGGTGATCGAAAGCAGTTTTAGAAGCGGTTCTACGTTGCGTCTTCAGTTCGCCATTGCTTATTACTTATTCAATGCATAATAGACAGAATTTTTTATCTCCAAATGGCTATTAAAGAAGACGATGTATTTCATGTAAAACTTCAGGCTATCGAGCAAGATGTCCAGTAGTGGTCATGTATGTCTCGCCTATGAAGCTGGCTGTTTGTATATTTTTGAATGAAAAATTGAACTAACAGCCCACTTTATGAAACGAGGCATACATGAACATGAACATGAACATGAACATACATACATAAATTTGCAGGAAAATATATTATCGTTTTAGAGTCAACAGCTTCAAGAAAAAAATGTTCAGTTTTGTTACGGATGACATTCAGTATTCATTGAGTAACCTAATGTATTATGTTTGAAGTGCTGTAATACGTTCTGTTGAAGCTGATCCAAGTACAATGCGTTAAGATGTTCTAACGCAAACGGCAAGTGCTTCTTGCTTCGTATGCAATGCTAGAAAAAATGTTGAAAGGTTGTCTATAGAATGTAGGGTAAACAGGTCAGTTTATCGACCATATCTCATAAAAGGACAAGAGTTACAGTTTTTTTCGCAACAACTAAGGCATGTGGCCAACAATCAAAATAAGTTTAAAGATGAGAATTGGTTCACTGACTAAGAATTCGAATGTATTTCGCCAATTAGCGAAAAACAATTCTCACTTCTTCTTACGTACTGTGATCCCGTACCTCAAGAGCAAGGTCACAGATACATATATAGAAAAGACTTAATGATTTTTTATGTGAATTAAAGCAAGATTTATCGGATGACTTTTTAAAAGTAATATTTAAGTACTCAAGTAGAGCCGCCGCCAGCTTGATTTTAGCAAAGGTGACACAATCTTTGCACCTTAGGTTCGTTCCTGAGAATGTCGGATCCCAAGAAATACCAAGGCAAGTATACATTGAAAGACATGTTACGAAATTTGCAAATGAACTCTATAATCCAGAGCCGCAGACACCAAGAGCCATCACCGCAGTGGATTGTACCCATTCCTGCACACAGACAAGTAGCAATTTTCGTATTTTGAGAAAGTCGTTCTCTCAGCACAAACATCGACATTTGATTTAACCTGCTATAATTGTTGCTCCAGACGCCCTTATATTGTTTGTATTGAGATCATACTTTTGGAATTGTTACAACAAAAATGTAGCGATTTTGGAAAGAGAGTACGAGAGGGAGGCTAATGCTATAAGTGGGTGGTTTCAAAATGGAGATATTTTCTTAACTGACAGAGGATATAGTGATGCCGTGTCATGGCTTGAACGCGTTGGAATCACTTGCTGGATGTCGGCATTGATTCAGGATGTACAAGAGCAATCATTAACTGAAGAAGCTAACGTGTCTCGGATGATCACGAAGAATCGATGGATCGTTGATGCTAGGAGCGGACATTTTCGCTTCATATTCAAATTCTTCGAAAGAACCATTCTCATGCCTCATCTTCATCACCTTCACGAGTTTCATTCCATCGCAGTTGCAACCATTAATAGATTCCACCCACCAATATTTATGGGAGACGCAACAGTTGAATCCGCAAACGAAATTATTCGAAAAAGCCAAGCGCCAAATGTATTACAAGCGCTCGAAGAAGTTGAAAATGTATGCATGAGACGCGCTCGGTGGGTTCGACTTCAAATAAATGTTTTTCCTAATTTTCCTGTTCCTAATTTACAATGTTGACGAGATTATACCATTGACATCTATCAGGAGAATCTTACTCCATCATACATTCAAGATAAACTAGATGGAGATGGAGGACAAGAAATTGAAGTTGATATAAAACATAAACATCCCTTGGCCGATAAGATTGAAACAGTATTCTTGATTTCGCCGTGGAACGACGTATCAAGTCTTCACTCCATACGTTGTACACAATAATGAAGAAATAGGAGGATAGAAGAGGAGTAGTTACTATTGTACCTGTTAATCAGGCGTCAGGACCTTGGCCACCTGTCAACATGTCGCCTGTATCCTATGGTACTTAGTGTATGCTCGACATCAACCAAACTTAAAACATTCGTACCGCAAATTACTAAACATTATTAATGATGCCAATGAGCAATCCCGACAAAAGTATGAAAAAACGGTGAGTAAATTACATTCTTTGCATCTATTCCAACAAAGACGTGAGAATATGCACACTCTTTCCCACTCATTGACTCACTCACGCACTGTATCAATTAATCAATCACTTAATTGATATGTGGTACACAGGGGGTTTTTAGTGGCCTAACTTATGTTTGAAAGTGTTTGTGTGTGAGTGGGGGGGGGGCGGGTCAG
>JAUMHM010075126.1:0-13884 GCA_032362435.1 Melikaiella ostensackeni
CATTCAAAATATCGTTTTTTCATTGTCAGGCCGAAGACTTTTCAGCCCATGTAGTACTAATGAAATAGTGCCAAGTCATTTTTCTTTCATGACATGATAATTTTTTCTAATTGAGATTTGGGCAATTCAAAATTATATAATTCACAATTAAAATTGACTGGAATTCAAAAACGTTAAGCTTTGAAAATTGTAAAATAACCTCAAACTGAATATTATGCCTTGAATGAATGAATAATTTTCAACTAAAATTTAAGAAATTTAATAATATATAGTATCGAAATTTCATAAATTTAGAAAATTTTGAAATTGGCAGCTTTTAAATTTGAACAATCTGTCTAGAATTGAGCCCGCGCATGCAATAACCGATGGAACGCTCGGATGCATTGTCTGTCTTTTTTCGCAAGATGAGACGAAGGAAAAATTATCTCAAATTTCAAATTCGACAAAACGCAAAAGCAAAAACATAAGTCGATAAAAGATGTGAAGGCGCGTACTCTTTCTCATATGAATTTCCTTGAAAAAAATTTCTATTTGTGAATAAAGATCAAAAACTGAAATTTTTTATGCGTTCAAAATAATTAATTTTTAGCAATCAACTCGTGATTTCTTATGAAGATATCAATTAAAATAATTGAAATTTTACTCATGTACACGGACGGCACTACTGATATCGAAGAATCTGTCAAAATGATCAAAAAATTTGAATTTGTTCTCAATTTTTCATTGCGAAGCAGTCGCTGCGGTTAATCGTGTTTTCCAACTTTGCCGGAAAAAAGTCAGCGAGGAAGTTCTGAGTAGAAAAAACCTCCAGTGGCAAAGTTGTTCCGAAGGCTTTGAGAAAGTTTCTTGGAAAGTATGACCTCAATTTGGAGAAAACAGAAGCTTTCATAACGATCTATTCATTGCTGCGGTTGCGCTGCAAGAACGCGTTAGAGTATCAAGTACTCGAATAAAGGCGGAACGAGGATGTATGGATACGGGAAACGCGAAAGAGCGACAAAGACGAGAAGATTTTTAAACATCACTATTTAAAAGTTTACTCTTTCTTCATTAAATACGTTACTTCATATGTAGTACGATAAGACTTTCGGGGATGCTTTGTTTATAATCATTCTTCGCTTGTTTCGTCAAGCTCATTCAGGTCATGTAATGTTGAGTTGTACACTATCTACACCCAATAGTTGCCTAGATTCAATTTGAAAAGAGATCGTTCTCTCCAATTTATTTCGAAATAAGTTAATTGAGGATATATTATTCCTAGTCTTTCACTCAATAAAAATAGCTCACCGTCAAATATTATGTTGGTGTGAGATTTGAAAATATCAAGCCCGAAGAAAAGACAAATTGGACGAAGACGTACAAGGAATGAAGAATCATGGAAACGCAATATTGCCAAAAAATCTCGAAACGAGGTATGTCATTATACTGTGTGATAACTTATTGATGATTGAGAAATGCTATATCTATATATCGATAAATTATTGATCTTCGGTGCTTTGTTCGAGATATCCTACATCCTTTTATTCGAATATTCCAAATGTTAGTTATGACTGTTTTTTGTTTTCGGCTTAATGCTGAATATTTAAGTTAATTTACCTATTAATAGTGATGTTTTGAAAATCTTTGCGTCTTTGTCGCTTTTTTACATTTTACGTATCCATACTTCCTTGTTCCACCTTCATTCGAGTTCTCGCTCGAACCTGATACTCTAACGCTTTCTCGCAACTCAACCGCAGCAATAAATGAATCGTTATAAAAGCTAGTGTTCGGTTTGAGAATTTTAAATATAGTGCGAATAATATGAATAGAGGGCGCACCATATATAGTCATCGACAGCTCTGCCAGCTTTAAGCTTGCTTTGCCTTGGCGTCAGTATCGCGAGAGGCTCTGAACGAGTACGATGTAGAGAACAGTTTTATTAAAGCATAAGTGTACATCAAATAGCCTCTATCTTTATTCACCCTGTTATTCCCTACCAAATCCAATTAAATATAACATCTGGCGACCGTGACAGGACATCGGTAGTGAAAATTTGTGAAAATTGACTGTGTTGTGTAAGTGATTATTGAAAAAATAAGATTGCGTCATCTTCCACCATGGATACAGTCAAGAAATCGCGAAAAATTCAGCGATCAGTTTTTAGTAAGTGTCTCACGAGTTTTAATGAGAAGTGCAACAATGCCAATTGTTCTCATGCAGATAGACACGTCGCGTTACAAATATTGGAAGTGCGAATGGCAGAACTTCAAGAAGTGAATCGGAAGTTCATGGATTTATTGCTTGAGTCTGAAGCCGAAGAAAAAGAAATTGAAAAAGAGTTCGAGTCGCATGAAGAGTACAAACTCAAGTTTTTGACCGCAAAAATGTTGTTAGTGGGACTTGATAATGAAAGTGTTTCGGACCAGGCAGCAGTTTCAATACGTACGGTTCACCGTGATAAATCGTTCAAGCGACCAACGTTAGTGTTACGTCTCAGGTATGAGACGAGCGAAGGGGAATTTTTCTTTTCTTTTATAAATTTGTTTTGAATCCCTTCCCGAGCGGTTAAGAAGGATTCAATACAATGGATTCCTGTCCTATCAAGATAAGAAAATCGCCCACACACTGTACTTTCTTAGGAAAAAGGCTGATAGTGTGAAGAGTAAGAAAATGAAATTGGTTATTTAAATCGAAGACAAACTCACTTTATTAATGATGAAGCTGGTTCCCAGGAGTCGAGAGGATGATCTGCCCTGGAGAATCGATGGTTAGATGAATGGCTTAAACACTACCGGAGTTACTCCTGAAGGGAGTTTCCGGGCAAACACGAAAATACGGACTGGCCGAGAATCAAAGATCTTAAACCAGAGAGAACTCGCGAGAGCGGAACGGTACCGCTTGCGCCGACAGAGGCTCAAAAGAGGTTAAGAGCTTGACCTAGGGAGCAATCGTTGACCCGGTTCCTAACTCAGACAGAGTGTCTGACCAGGGAGGAGGCCCTACAACTAAGGAGCCAAGTCAAGGCCTTAACTGCTCGGAAGCTAAACAACTACTGACGTTTTCCGGATCACCAGTTCAAAATTCGCTCCTGCTCCCCGGAAAATGTCCCAAAGGGGCTGTCCCTTTCTCGGCTCTCAACCAATTAAAAGAACGGGGGTGAATTTGAAGGAAAAGTGGAAGGAAAGGGTCTTGGGTGTTAGAGAGGGGGTATTTACTGGGACCTTGCCCTTGTCTGTCAGCCGAAGATATGCAGCACCTCGGCGATTCGAAACTCGCACTCTGATACCTGGGAAGAATACCCCCACCACTGGTCCCAAAGCGCTTACCCCTCACTTCGGTTTACAGAAATAACGTAGGTCGCACCTCTACCCCTTTCCAACTCTCATCAAACTTCATGATTTTCCACTGAGGTGGGGGTATACTTCTCAGGTAGTAGAGTGCGAGTTTAGACATGCCCGCAGGACCTGGACCCAAACGGCGTCTGGTTAGCAGATGTTGCCATAAAGTTTATCTGGGACTCGGAGTGCAGCGGCTAACAGGAATAGGTTTATTACGCCTATTCTTCAAATGAGAAGTTCGCCCACTCCTCTGAGAATTAAAGGATACAAGGTCTCCCTTCCTCATTAGCTGTTTATGAATTAGGGTTCAGGGTTTTAAAAGACTGTTGTCTAGTACGTGATCAAATCAAGGTTTCAGGGATTATGTTTGTGGTGAAATTCACGAAAGAATTGGTATTGAGTTTTGAAATTGGCAACCTTTGTTCGTTGTATTTGCTTCCTACCCTATAATAAAATTAGAGAGGCTTTAGAATTCAGAAGGTTTCCTCCAAGGCAGATGTCCTTCAAGCTATGAGAACCTGAAAGGACTTTTACAAAATTCTGGTTACAAATATTAGAATGCGAATCAAGATATAAATGAAATTAGTAAATAAATGAAAACATTAACTAAGTTATAATTAAGGCTAGATATTCTTAAATTATCGACAAAAATATGTGGGCCCGCATATATTTAGGTATTACCTAACACTAATATTACATAAAGAAAATACACGCACTCTTCCATTCGTTATTGAATCTTTCTGCATTCTCTAGGATCCTAAATAGTAAGAAATAAAGGTAGGTCGAATGCTACGCCCGGACGTAACAAGCAACACACTAGCCACTAAATAGCGGCAAACCAGCGACTGACTAGCGACTGGCTAGACCGTCTAGCTACAGACTTTGCAAAAGTGTTACAAAAACACGAGCTACAACTGGAAAATGTAGGAAAAGCACTATAAATATTTCAAAATAAGCGCACAAAAGAAGTTGCCCTCATTTTTCTGTTAATTTTTTTTTTACATTCCGATTCAAACCGACCTCGACAACGATTTGTGTTAGGCTGAACCCCATAGTTATGATTAAAAAAACCTAAAGGTAAATAAAAATTCTGTTTAGATTTTAGAAAAGTAAATAAAATCACAAAGAAGGATTTATACCCAATTCCTATGATGTCATAAATGATAGATGCATTGAGGTCACCAAAGTACATGTCAAAAATTGATCTTCGTTCGGCATATCATCAGATACCGTCGGACAAAGAATCTGAAACGATAACAGCTTTTAAAGTCCCGGGCAAAGGAATGTATCAATTTAAGAGAATGCGATTTGGTTTAATGAATGCTCCTGCTACATTCCAGCGCCTGATGGACAACACAATAACACCAGATTTGAAACCAAATGTATTTTACTATCTCGATGATATAATTATAGTCTCAAAAATTTTTGATGAACATCTAAAATATTCAGAAATCGTTTCAGATAAAATCAAAGATGCAGGCTTAACAATAAATTTAGGAAAAAATGTAAATTTGGATGTTCCGAAATAAAATATTCAGGATTCAAAGTAAATGAAAAAGGATTGCAAGTAGACGAAGATAAAATCAAACCGATTTCACATTTTTCAAGAACAAAGACAGTAAAGCAAATACGAAGATTAATAGGAATGGAATCTTGGTATAGAAAGTTTATTCCGAAATTTGCAGCGATTATAGAATCTCTGCAAAAACTATAAAGAAAGAAGTAAAGTGGGAATGGACAGACAAACAGGAGCAGGCATTTACA
The DNA here is from genome assembly GCA_032362435.1 of Melikaiella ostensackeni. Taxonomy (NCBI): domain Eukaryota; kingdom Metazoa; phylum Arthropoda; class Insecta; order Hymenoptera; family Cynipidae; genus Melikaiella; species Melikaiella ostensackeni. The sequence continues at coordinate 5,082 of JAUMHM010075126.1, forward strand.
ACTATTAAATATTTACTAACAACAGCACCGATTTCAGCATGCCCGGACTTTGGAAGTTCATTTCAACTTGAGACCGATGCTAGTGTTACAGGATTGGAAGCCGTATTAACACAAACAATATACGGCGAAAATTACGTCATAGCTTTTACAAGTAGAGTACTAAACGGGGTAGTAGAGACAAAAGAAAAAGATTTCAAAGAAGTTGAAGATGACTGGTATAAATTAAAATTCTTACACGTCAAAACAAAACCCGAGGATGATCAAAATTGGAGAATACGCGACAATCAATTATACTTCGATAGACCAGACCCTTTGAAATCAAGTTTAGATTCAGATAGCAACCCGTGGAAATTAACAATACCAAAAGAATTACGAGAACAAGTTTCGATTGAGAATCACGATAATAAACAAGCAGGACATTTAGGTATGGAAAAAAATTATGTAAACATTTCTGAAAACTATTTTTGCCTCGGAATGAACTCTGAAACATTGAAATATATAAAGAAATATGACACTTGTCAAAGAATGAAACCAAAAGTAAATAATCAGATAGGTTTAATGGGAAAAAGGATAGTTGAAGAACCATGGACAGTTGTAGCATCAGATATGATGAGTCCCTTGCCAACGTCAAAGTCGAGAAGCCAATACATTCTATTATTTGTGGATATGTTTACTAAATGGGTAGATATGATAGCTGCTGAAAATAAGTGAGCATCAACAGTTGAAAAAGGATTTCACAAACGCATAATTTCAAAATGAGGAACAGCTAGATTTCTTTTCACAGATAACGGAAAGGAAAAAGTAAACAAATCTATTATTAACTCAACTAGAGAATTTGTTATTAGACACTCAAAAAGCCCTAAATATCATGCACAAGCAAACCCGACAGAGCATTGCAATAGATCAATTAAAACGGCAACAAAAGCATACTTTAAAAAAAATCACAAAGTTTGGGATGGAAATTTAGATGATTTACAAATATACACATACACAAACAATGCTCAAAAACAGCAAAGACAGAAATACGTTCAATTTCGGGAAATGGACAGAAGACTTACATTGAAGTGCAAGGATTGTTCGGAGGAGTTGTTGGGGAGAGAGGCCTTGCTGGACCACCGTTGTAAGCAATGGTAGAAGCTGGGTCGGCCTCCCCTCAACGAAACTCCAGATGAAAAGAAAAGAAGTGAAGAAGGGGAGAGAATAAGAAGGGAATAGGTGGATGAAGAAATGCACAGGGAGAAGAATAAAATCGGGGAGGAAGAACTTCGTAAAATAGCCAGAGGAGATATAGAGGAAAGAAGAGAAATTGATAACGCCAGGGCCAGACTTGAAATTAAGTACCACAATTTGAAAATTAAAAAATAACTTGATACGGAGTGATTAAAAACGGGAGTAATTTCCCGAAAGGACTGGGAGGAGAAGATTATGTGGAGAAAATTAGAAGCGGACCAAAAACTACCATACGGTCCTTTAAAGATGAAATATTATACATAGAAGAAGTACTGAAGGAGTAAACCCAATCCCAAACAGAGGGGGGGAGGTCATAACGGAGTTATAAGCACTTCTGGCACATACGGCCCTGCGGACCAGAACAGGAAGTGGGGAGAAGACCCGCACCAGGGTTTCGTCTCCGAATTCTCACCACCTCCCAGTCAGTTTCTCGTTATCCACACTCGAAGTGCCATCGGCCAAGCCACAAACGAAACCAGGAACCACCCTGAGGCCATCTGACATTCAACACAACCTGCTTCTCGGGCCATCGCCGGATGGAAAGCAAACTTATTTTAAATTGCATCATATCATTTTAGGGATAGAAAAGTCGAGTTCGACTTTAGTCGAAAGTCGACTTTCAAGGTCCGAAAGTCGACTTTTGACAATCGACTTTGCGCACTCGAAGTCGACTCGACGTCGACTTTGTTCATTCGACTTTTCCTCTTCTGGCGACCTGGTGATTTTTCTTACCGCCGCGGGCGAAAAGTTGCTGTGCTGCTGAAACGGCTCACAGTTAAACCATTCGCGCATGTCCGCGCATAAAACGCATTGCGCACATTGCCCAGTAACAAGCATGCAACGTGCCATACCGGCTTATCGAAAACTTTGTAGTATTTATTAGTTCAGCCATGGGTCCTAGTCCCGTGTAAGTTTATTTTTGTAAAATTGAAAACGGAACAAAATTCAAGTGGAATGAGTGCCAAAAGGTAATTTGTTTCAATAGTAGTACCACGACGCTGGCCAACCACCTGCTGATTATTCATAAGATAGAAATAAAGAAGACAAGTAAGAGGCAAAAAGTTGAATCGAATGAAGATGTTGATCTTTGTCCACGTCCAGTTACCGTACAGAACAGTCAGGTAAACATATTAAAGCAATAACTAACAAACAACTTCTTACAATGCAATTTAGCTAGGCTAAAAAAGGAGAGAATTAGTTTAGAGTGGCAGCTGGACTGGGAAACCGGAAAATGACCAGGAATTTTGTGAACCCAGGGAAAACAGGGTTTACATCTATTACAATTTTAAATAAGTTCGATTAAATTTTTTTCATCAATGTTAAGTTCAATTTTTAACTTTTTGAATTATAAAATCATTCAATTTACAGTGCATGAATCTCAAATCTTTTACTTTGAAAATGTTACTAAACAATTAATAATTGAAGGCGATTTAATTTGAATTTTTTTTATAAATAAACGGTTTATGTTGATCAACTGTAAATATGAATTAAATAATGATTTTCAAAACTGAACTGTCGTTCAAATGTTAAAAATTGTGCCATAATCAATTTTTGAAGACGATTCTGAATCTGTTCAGAATTAAATAATTTCTATGTTCTATATTAAATTCGAAAGCCTTTGAGGTTAAACAAAAGCCGCCCGATTGAAACTTTATAAACTATTTTTAATTTATAATGAAGGGAGTTGTTTCGGGTTTCAATCCTGTGTAAAACTACGAATCTTACCGACATTTCGTGAAAAAAGTCTATTTTTAATTTTAAAATAATTTCAAATAAATAGATTCAAAATGATAGGCTTTTATTCAATTTTAAATCCTATTCAACTAATTATTTAGTCTAAAATATTCCATTTTGAATCCATTCAATTTGAAAATTTTTAATATCAAGCAACATTCGACTGTTAATTTAAAATGAGGAATTATGAATGAAATATTCGAAATTAAAAAATTTGAAACTAAATTGTTTCATATGCAAAGATTTGAATCGTTATGATTTAAGGGCGATAAATTTGAACTTTGAACGTTACAATTTTAATTATTTCATCTTTAAAATTTTCAATTTGTAAGTGAAAGTGTTGAATTTTTATGTATAAATGAATAATTGAACCATTATTAATTTTAAATGGCTTAAAATGAAAATTATCCAACTATTTTATTTATATTATTTTTATTTCATTTTATTTTGATTGGATTTAAAAAGAGGCAATTTGACTTTAAATTTTTCTGGAAATGGCAGAGGTACGTCTTATATTTTAGAGATTTCTTATCGAACTTGAGGAGAAAGTTTGGTTTAAAATTCTTTCTGAATTAAAAAAGGCCTTTTTTGTTTTTGTAATTTTTATTGAGCTGAAAGGGATGCTTGCATATTAATTTTTTTGCTCATTCAAACGAGGCCATTTTTTTAGTTTTTACGATTTTTATCGAGTTGGAAGAGCGAAAATTTTGGTCTTAATTTTTTTTGCATTGGAAGAGGAACATTTTTTTTTATTTTGAAGATTTTTATCGAGTTGGAAGGGAGGAAGCTTCGGTTCTTAAGCTCTTCTAAACTAGAAGAGGCGCTTCTTTTTTTTAAACATTTATATTCAGTTGGGAGGGATAACACTTTTATTATTAATTGTTTTTCTGAATTGAAGAAGCCATTTTTTTTCTTTTCAATATTTTTCTTGAGTCACCAAGAGTCGCCAAGCACCCTGAAACTTTGATTGAAACATCGGAATCGGGGATTTCATGTACATCAACCACTGCTTCTTCTTCTGCAGGATCCACAAGTTCGACGAAAGCCACATTGATATCTCCTGGCCCGATGGATAAATGCATAAGCAATGTTACATCTTTTTCTGGTGAGACTGACAGTTTAGTAACAGAGTGTTCCAAATTCACCTATTTTTTTTATTCAACCACTTTCATTAAAGAAATACTTGTCTTCCTTTCAGCTGGTGGAACAGGAGATACAATAGCTTTAGATGCGCTTCTATTCATGATTTGCAAGGACAACATGCCACTTTGTACAACAGAACGCTCCGGATTTCGATATTTTGTGAGGAAGCTGCAACCGTTATGGCGAATACCTTCTGAGCCCACAGTTACGAAGAAACTGGATTTGAAATACAAGTCCTTGCGAAAAACTGTCCGTGAGAAGCTTGCTGCGGCTGATTCAATTTTCTTGACAACCGACATTTGGACTCACAAGTGTACAATGAACAGTTGTCTTGGAGTAACAGCTCATTATATGGAAGGTGAGATATCCCACTTTCTTTAAAATTGTTGAGGCGACTTAATGGGAGCATTTCAGTTTTAAATAAACACATGTATTCTTTTTGCTAATGCCAGGAGTCGAGTTACGATCTATTGAGCTCGCTGCTCAACTGTTGAAAGACCGAAAAAATATTTCATATCTAAAAAAGGCCCTATGTGAGGTGTGTGACGACTGGGGCATCACTGACGATCGCATTTCCGCCGTTGTGAGTGATGCTGGAGCCAACATTAAAGGTGCCATAGTTAAAAAATTTGGGGCTCACAAGCATGTTTCATGCATAGCGCACAAACTTAATGGAATAAGTCAAGCTGAAATTGGACTTCACGAATATCAGGTCCCAGCAGTGGCGGAAAATCCAATTATTCCTGATGACGATGAGCTTGAAGCTGAGGAGATGGAAATACCTGAGGATGAGCCGGCAGATGATGATATTATGGGTATATCTATAATATGATCATCATGAATATTTATAATTTGAATTAAAGGCTCTGATTAGAAAGGTACAGAGAATCGTCAGGTTTTTTCGCAGCAGTGAGGTTGCTACAACTCTCCTTAAGAAACTGCAAGAAGAGTCGGGTGGATCCGAACATGACTGCTCAAAACTCATACAGGAAGTTCGTACACGCTGAAATTCTTGCTACGAGATGTTGGAACGCTTCCTGCTTCTGCACGACTTCGTTAGTAGAGTTCTACTACAGCTCAAGCTAGACAAGAACACAAAATCGAAGCCACCAAATATGCTGACAGGTGATGAAATTGAAACATTGGGTGAAGTAAGGAATATACTTAAGCCATTGTGGCAAATGACAATGCAAGTCACAAGCGAGAAAAATGTCACCGTCAGTAAAATCATACCTTCGCTAACTACCCTGAAGAGCGTAAGTACAACTCTTGTCATGAAAAATGTCAGCTGTTCACCTTTGCAAATGCCTGCATGTTTTGACTTTCGTTTTTGTACAAAAAACAGAGGCAATTCAGGCAAGTACGCCAATTACCTTTAACCTCAAGCACAAGCTAAAAGCTGAAATCAATTCAAAGTTTTTTGGAACCGAAAATAATCTGCTTTATTCGGCGACCACCCTGTTGGACCCCCGTTTCAGAAAGATAGGTTTTGGCAATCCCCGTGCTTGCTCTGCTGCCGTACGTCATGTCGATATGCATAAATTCTGATTGAGTTTGCTTCTTGACTATTTCATATCAGCAAGAAAAATGTCTTTTCTTATTACTCTATCTCTGATCTAATATCGTGTAAAAAGCCCTAATTTATTTAAGGGGTCGCCCATGAACTACGTTATCAATTTTGAGATTTCTACACTCCCTTCCCCTTCGTCACCCTGGTTGACGCCCGAAATTCTTTCAAAAAATAATAGGAGAATAATATATTGCAAATAGTTGAATTATCAAGCAAAAGAAACGAATCTTCAAATAGTTAAATATTCAACATAAAAGGTGATTTTCAATCAGGAGATTAAATTTCTAAATATGGAAGAGTTTAATTTTCAACCAAAGTGATAAATTTTTAACAAAATAGTTCAACATTCAACCCAAAAAATGATTTTCAATCAGAAGATCATTTTCTAAAAATGAAATAGTTAAATTTTCAACCAACGAAATGAAGCTTCACCCCAAAAATGAATTTTAAACAAAGTAGTGCAACTTTTAACCAAATAGTAGAATTTTTAACTAAGCAAAATCAATTTAGAACCAAAAATAGTTGGATTTTCTTATTGGGATATATATTGATGCAGTGGGAATTTAAGAAAGTTTACAAACGGTCCCTGAATCCTAAACGATTATCTTTGAAATTTTAACTCTTCTCTTTTTTTTTTGTTAATGCTTGGTGTAGCTGGATTGGTTGCGACATAAATCAGAGCTAGTGGAGCAGAAATCGAACGAATGCAAGAGCAGGAAGAGCCGCAGCCTGCATCAGTAGGTGACGTCGAGTTCTGGACTGACTTTGATCAAAAAGTTGGAAGCAGAAAGGCCTGCGATTATGAAGAAGTTTCAGATGGTTACGCAATTGAACTGAAGCACTACATCATCGCGCCTCTATCTTCAAGAAAACAGAATCCCAATCCCATATCCGTATGGGAGGGTCTCTAAGGCGAATTTCCCCATGTGCACAAAGTAGCTATAAAGTCTTTATCAATAATGGCTACGTCAGTTTCTTGTGAACGCTTGTTCTAGCATGCAGGTTTGATCATAAACCAACTACGAAATAGAATGTCACCGAAGCATCTGGACCGATTAGTATTCCTTCGGAGTCTTGACACAGACATGTGGTTCAAGTGAGTATTAAGACAAGTATTCAACTTCATTTATTGTTCTGTGATTTTAAAAACTGGAAGACTGATTAGTATTTCCTATTTACAAAAGATTAAGCCATATATATATATATTTATATGTAGCATAAAAAATAGCAATTTAATAAAATTCTTTTTGATATATCTATATAATATATATTGTAAAAATATTTTAATTCCCTTCATATCTGACTAAGTGAAAATTAAGTTCGAAGTAAATTTTAAAGATAATTTTTTTCCTTCAAGACTCTTCAGCGAGTCTTGAAAATCACTGCAAAATTCATTTTATTTCAAAAATTCATTAAAGGTGCTTTAGAAGAAAAATTAGTTTTCAAATTATCTCCAAAAATTGCGTTTGCGTCTTTGAAACGCATTTGTGAATCTCTCAGACTAGTTCTAGTTTGTATAAAATACATATGTATAATACAATAATAATAATGATTGAAAATATCAACGGGAATGGAAAATACAAATATTAAAAACAGTTATAAAAGAAGTCAAGAAAAGTCTACTACAGTCGACTTTACATCTCGAGTAATCGACTTTAAAAGTTGAAAATGTCAAAGTCGATTGCAAAGTCGAAAGTCGACTTTTTTTGTGGCTTTCCATCCCTATATCATTTGATGTCAGATTTTTGATACTTACAGTGATTGAATGGATTTTTTTTCTGAAAAGGGCCTAGCCGGGTAAGCATGTAAAATCTTCCCCCGCACGTATTGAGTAGAAATTCCTGTCATAGGTTCGTATCCATGTGAAGTAACCCTAAAAATGCATTTATGTGGGAGTTATGGAGGGGGAAAGAAAAATTTAAAAAGTGGTCTTTCTCAGAAACGGCTCGACCGATCTTGATGAACGAAAAATGTGAACACCCTCTATATCACAGAAATATTCCTTAAAATATCCTTCATAATATATATTCCTGTTGAATTTTTTGAAGTGGTGGGACAGTGTGAAAAAAATAAATAAAAATCGCGCATGCGATAATGCGCACCGTTACGGCGCACTGCTCCCAGCCGCAATCTTTGGGGCACAACCGTATTTCAATTTTTCATGTTCAAAAAAGTCTTTGAAATCATAGATAGCATTATAATTTATGTAACTGATGTAATTAAATACATCAAAAATAAAATTTCCTTCATAAGCGTCTGCAGTTATCCTATCAAAATTGTAGTTTCCAGGGTGCACCACGAGGAGGTTGCACTACGATTTTGAACTCCTTTCTCCAGGGTGCTTCATTATTGTGTGTCCCGTCACCTCTCACAAATCGGGGTGCTTTATTATAATTGGAGTGTTTTTAAAAATATATCATGGCCAGCATACATGAATTTTTTTTTATAATATAATTTCATTTAAAACTTCATAATGTAATTATGATGAAGAAACGAATTAAGATCGCAGAGTCGCAATCGTGCGATCTTCGTTTATTCTTGTTTGTACTTCACGTTTATCGTCATTCCACTCTTCAACCTTCATTTGTTCTCGTTCATACTTCTCGTCGATGCACTATTTTATTCAGTTCAAAATATAACCTTCACGATCCTAGTTCTCATTGCGGTATTCATGTGTTTTTTTCTTAATTCTTGTTAGGCAATGTGCCATATAACCTTGCGCTCTTCGTTCTTTTCTTATTAGTAACACTTGTTCATGCGTCACTCCACTCTGCAATCTTCATTTGTTCTGGTTCGTAATTTTCGTTCATGTGCCATCTCGTTGTCCGATATTCAATTGTCTCCTGTTTTTGATTCTCGTACGTGCTCCCATCCAAGCTGCGAGCTTCATTTGCTCTTGGTCATCATTCTCGCATATACGCTATTTTATTTGGTTGAAAAGATAACTTTAACGATCCTACTACTTATTGCGATCTCATAATCTTATGATCGTCTATATATTGAGTTTATATATATGTATATATATATATAATTTATTATTATTATTATAGCCCACCTCCCACCCACAGGTACTCATGACCCGGTACTTCGCTACTAAACACGGTCGCGAAACACGGCAAGTGCTCA
>JAUMHM010075176.1:0-13882 GCA_032362435.1 Melikaiella ostensackeni
AAAGCAGTATTTCGTATGCAAAGCTTGCATTATACGATAATTACTTATAACCACTATGCGAGCTGTCAAAAACATACGAAACCGCCATATTGCCTACATAGTAGATACAAGGCCCACTACCAGAGGGCAGCAGCTGACGGACGGTCACACAGCTCGGCGTCTCACGCGCTCAGACGGGAAGGCAGGGCAAAGCTCAGTTCTGAGCTGACCGTTCCGAAGGAACTATGTTTCGAGTTTTCGGGAGAATTACACGGGGAATCTTGCCAAGCCATAGAGACTAAATTCAAATAAGATTCAAAGGGATAGTTTCCGGTACTTTTGGACTTCGGAGAAGCTAAGGTAGGCGTCTGCAATGATCTCACTTTTAGAGATTTATCTATATTTTGTTTTGATCAATTGGTTGAGCTTTAGTGTAGCATTTAGAATCTGGCCAACGCCCAATCATGGCGTCAAGCCATTTTGTACGCTCCGCGTTTGCCAGATATTTTGTCAAGTTTAGAATGTTTTGAGCATTTTTCGAGTCTAATATTAAAATTTTGGGTAATTTGAGCATATGTAAAGTAAGTTTGGAGTTTCTTGAATATAAATTTTGTAGAATTTATGCGAAATTCAGCTTAGGTAAACTCAGTTGTGTAATGATTTGTCCGACTATGAGTCTTTCGTCATGTAGCCATAACTAGGTTCAAGGCTATAAACTATTGTCTGAATCACATACAGTGACACTTTGTTGACGATTTATGTATTAACCTTGTGTCAGAAATTGAGAACCGATCTTATTGTGATTCTAATCTTATACTTCCAGCCAGATTTTGGGGCTGAGAAGGAACCTGGATGTTGATGTTTTTCCTCGTCCTGAAATCGCCATCATCTCTCGGGAGATGCCTGCATTCCGCGGTTGGTCGTTCCGCGTATATATCCTGTTGCAAGGGCAAGGCTTGGGGGTTTTCCCTGCGGGACCATCCCTGGACAATTGTCCGCGACTGCTTATTAATTTTTGTAACCGTGTTCAGCAGAAACCCTCGGCACGGGAACCCTCTATCCGCAACCTGAGGACGCGCCCGTCACTCTTGTGCTCCATGTTCGGCATTTTATGACATAACTAGGTACGGAATTTTTAGTCAAGTAATTGATAGGTGTTGCTCAAGCTCCAAGTAGAAAATCAAATCAGGAATACCGAAAAGAGTAAGGTTCCGTTCAGGTTTGAAAATCATTATACAGTTCACTTCCAAGGAAAGTGCTAGGGTGTCCAGTGAGATTCTGCAAAAAAATTTCTTGACAATTCCAGGATTTTTCCAGGTATATGGGCATTTCCACGAAAAGTGTCATATTAAGCACAAGAATAGTTGAAAATAAAGCTTGGACCACATCTTCGAAATTTTCTTCACACATTATACATGCATAAAAAAACTTTTTTTTTTAGATGGGCTACTCACTTTTCGCATGCGCAGAAGTAACAAAAATATGTTTTTTAAGTTAATCAAAAATTTGTATTGTAATGGAATAAATGTAGAAAAAAATAATTTCAAGTTGGTTTTTCTAGTTTTATGTTCAGAATACTCCCATTATAATATTATGAGATATTTATTAAAAAAATACTATATTTTTTTCATAAAAACCACTCAATTCTTGAGGCACATCATTTTCCTGTCATGGACGTTATTCCGACGTCAAAGTCCATCAGAGTAAGTAAAAGTCATTTTTGAGAAATACTCAGTATTAAATCTCTAAGATCCCCGAACTCTTTGATTTTTCAATTCAATTTTTTCTGCAACAGTATATAAACAAATATAGTGACAAAATTAGCAATATTAAGAATATGATTTTTTATATAAAAAAATACCTGAATAAACTCGCTATTAATTAGAATTAATGCAAATATATTTAAGAAACATAATTATTTAATATAATTGTTACGTCCCGAGAGATATAATTTACTTAATAATTTATTTATTTCGCAACATTCCTAGTTTTAGAATCAAATTTAAATAAATTAAAAAAATAAAATTAAAATTAAAATTTAAAATAATTTGAAATATAAAATACATGAAGAGAATAGATATCATCAAATAATTATTTAAATTAAAAAGTTTAAGTTATATGGATCACTTTTATTTTCGCGAAGGACTCTTGGATATTTTGTTGCTCAACCTCGAATTAATTCTCTTTGATTGTGTCTAGTCAACCCTGAAAAAAGGAAGACTAATTAGAAATCAAGTTATTGAAAGAGAGGAACTTGGAAATAGAATGGTTGATTAAGAAGGGGTACTTAGGAATGTTAAAGTATTGGGAAATTTCCAATCAATGCCAAAGATTTCAGAAATGTCCTTATTTGGAGAGTGGCGCAGTAGTGGATACGTTCTACCTCCCTACCAAGATGTCAAGGAGGTGTGTAGATTTATTTGTTCTGGTGAATCTGTGTTATATGGAAAGCCAATCAATTTCAGAGATTTTAGATATTCCCATATTAGGGGGATGACGCCGTTGCCAAAGAGCATGTTTTTCCTTCCAAGATGCCAAGGGGGCTTAGATGTGATGGCGATTTGTATCATTAGGGGAAACTATGCATCCGCTTCTCATAGGGGAACTTTCCTGAGAATAGAATATGAGATGCCTCAACTTATACATTCTCACAAGTTCCACATGTGTTGTAAATCCCTTCCGAGATGCCAAGGGGGTTTAGATGTGGTGGTAATTTGTATGTGACAAAGTTCCATTAGCATCGAAAATCATGGATATTTTCAGAGAAATGCAAAATCTGCAGGTGTTCATTGGGGGAAATTAAACGTTAGTTCCTTTTGGGGGAACTGTTCTAATTATATAATAATTTCGATATTTCGTATTGAGTTCAAGTAGTCACTCTACTACAAATGTCATACTGTAGGGCCAGATTATCGTAAGGGCCAGTGGTATTAAATGGATAAGTGGACCAGTGGGCAAGTGGAATGGTATTAAATGGGAAAGTAATGGTATTTTCTTAGGAAAAGTGAACATATTAGGCTTCTGTCTTGATTTGAAAAAGTGCGATTGGAGAAGAAATGGCTGACAGAACAGATGACAGATACAAGACTCCGAGGGCGCGAAAAAGTGGCGCTGAGAAAAGGAAAATTGCCGCAGAAAAGAAAGTAGATCTTGATACAGTATTATCGAAGACACGAAAATTGGACACTTTTTCTATTGCTTCTCACACATCTCAAAATAACACCAACGAAAAACCTGTAGTACCTGATTCAGTTGGTCAAACGGGCAAAATGCGAACGGACAATATAGCGAATAATAATAAACCATCGATGTCTGCACAAGTTTGCGTGGAAGATGAATGTGTTCCTCCGAATGAGCCTACTGCAATTGAACAACAGCAGTTTTGTTCATTTTCAAAATGTGGAACTCGCAACAATCCAGTGCCAAATTCTATGAATTGTCAAAATGATATTGGTCTGTGGACATTGCCCTTCACGGATAGTATGATTGAGCCTTGGATAAAAAACGGATCAGACACATTGAGGAATTGCGACGAAAAAATAATTCAAGAGTGTTCAATTCTTCAAACTCGGCAAGACGAATCTTCAAGTGATCGCGAGTGTACCAAAAGCCTATTTTATCGTATGCGGAAAAAAAGAACCGCTCTTGGCTATGTTTTCTGCCAGCTACCTGGAAAGTTTATTGCTTCCATTACAAACCGATGTCTCAACTTCCTGTCAATTATTTTGTAAGTGAAGGATTCTGTGATTGGAAGCACGCGATGGATTGTGTAGCTCAACATGAAACGTCGGAGTCTCACATGGAATCCATAAAGAGTTTATCGATGAAATCGAAAGTCATGGCTTATATCGACAGGGCATTCGAAAAACAAGAACGTTGGAATTTTTGCTATGATTTGATGGGAGAAACGGAAAAGTGAAATTCCATTAGTTTACAGTTGCTTTTTAAATGTTCATTTTTTACGATTTGAAACATTTTTCAGAATTTGAAATTTGATTGGATTTTTATTATGTATCTTCTGGTTTTTATTCAGGTCGAAGAAGAAGCGAAATATTGGCAAGAAGTCTTGAGAAGAGTTATCAGTACGATTGAATTCCTCGCTGAAGGTGGTCTAGCATTTCGAGGTGACAACGAAAATTTGAGTTCGCCGAATAACAGAAATTTTCTCGAAATATAAGAGTTGCTCGCACAGTATGATCCCTTTTTGGCTAGGCACATGAACGTGGATGGAAATCAGGGAAGAGGACGAGTGAATTACTTGTCATCAAGTATTTGTGAAGAAATTATTACCCTGATGGGCCGAGAGGTACTGGCAGACATCGTCGCTTGAATAAGAAAGGGCAGAAACTGTTCTATATCGGTGAATTGTATTCCCGACGAAGGGCACATTGATCAATTGACTGTAATCGTCAGATATGTAGAAGACGGCAAACCAGTAGAGAGGTTTTTAACTTTTCTACCAAACTGTGAAGACACTGGAGAAGATGTGGCAACAGCATTACTTGATTTTATAAGAATATCAGGAATTGATCTAGAAAACTGCCGCAGTCATAACTATGACAATGCAGTCAATGTGAGTGGTAAATACAAAGGAAAGCAAGCTCGAATATTAACGAAAAATCCCCATGCTGCTTTCGCTCCTTGTTTTGCTCATTAACTAAATTTGGTTGGGCAAACATCGGTCAGTGCTTGTTCTCATGCACAAAATTTCTTTGATTTTCTACAAAATCTGTTTGTCTTTTTCACCGGGTCTACTGCAAGATATGAAATTCTTACTGGCAAACTTTCCGAGGCAAAGACGAAAAAGTATCTCACTTCCAAAAGTCTCAGTACTACTCGATGGTCCTGTCGGAGTGGCGCTGTGCAACCTCTCGCTCAGGGTTACAAGAAATTCATAGAAGCTTTAAAAATGCTAGCCGATGATGTGGAACAAGAGAATATCGTGAGAAATGAAGCTCGTGGCCTGTTGAAAATCATATCCCGTTTGGAAACAGCCATTTACACACTATTTTGGTCTGACATCTTGAAAAGATTAGACGCAACTAGTCAGTATCTGCAATAGTCACCAATGGTTCTTAATACGGCCGTAAAATCTCTTGAGTCACTGAAAACTTTTGTTGATTCCGAAAGGAATTTCGTCGACTTCAACGAAACCGCAGGGCCAAAAATATCAGCATATCGCCGCGGGACAAACTTCGAGTCACCGCGTTTCTACCAGTGTTGGACCACTTAATTTCATTATTGACTACCAGAATATCGGCTTACCAAGTACTTTGTGAACGATTTGGATTCTTGGCTGATCTGACATCCATGGAACCCGCTCAGATTCGTATAAAAGCAAAAAATCTAGTTGAAGCTTACCCTAAAGATTTAGAAGATGCTTGAGCAAACGAGTTGGTTCAACTAGCTGCTCTGTCACAACAGTTTCGAAAATTGGAAGACGAATCAGTTGAACGTTTTTTGTGTCGCATCATTGTGGATGGCGATAATTGCTCGACATTTGCCGACGCTTAAATTGCATTTCGAATATATTTATCAATAATGGTCACTAATGGCAGTGGAGAACAGTCATTTTCCAAAATGAAGCTCATCAAAAACAGACTGAGAACGACTATGGGACAGAACTGATTGGCCAATTTGACACGTCTGAGCTTGGAGAATGATATCCTCCGTAATCTCTCTTTTGAATCTCTGATAACAATTTTTGCACAAAAAAAAATCACGTAAGGTTGCAATTTTGTAATTTCAATATGCTATGTATTATTATATCACATTAAAATTAGGTACCTGAAAATATTAGTATGAAAATGCTATTCATTATTTCATCATTGAAATATTGAGCTCTACTTTAAGGGCCACCACAATATCTAGCCCCCATGACATTGATTTGCTTAATTCGGCCATGCATACTGATGAACGATATTCGTCGTTTCCTGTTTTTTAGATAGTGCTTTCCCAGGAAAATCTGGTATCCGGTGCATGGGAATGCATTATAGAGATGTAAAAATTGTACAGCTGTGCATCGTAGATTTGAGCAAGTGTAGGCATAATATAAACATGTGTTCGTCTATTTGCATGACTGTCTTGTTGATTAATGGAAGGGTCTCTCACTCATGTGAGCCTGTTGGATGTATTAGTTCTAGGAAAATTGATATGTACCGCCCATCTTTAGGCTACTGCGTAGGTTCTGCCCTTTACAGCTGGACTTGATCATAATGATTGGAAATTGGATCTTATAAAGGTGCTTACGACATTTCAATATGATCCTTTAACTTATCCATTTTCAATGTTGTGGATAAATGTTTTATACAGTTGTTATATAAATAATTATTATTATTATAGTCACGGGACGTGACCCCTCCCCTCCCCTTAAGTTTGAGCATGGGAATGCAATGACCATGATCAAACTTGTCTTTTTTTAAATACAATTTGCGTATTTGATGTGGGTTTCAGTAGGGGATATTAATTTCTAGGAACGCATGCTTTTGAGGAAGAGGAAAAGGTTCAATTTTAATTTAATGAATTTTTTGTAATTTTGTAACTGTTTTCAGGTCTTTTCGCCTGACTCAAAATAAATAGTGAATATATTCTTAAATATTTTTTGTTTCAAAACTTAACGCGTAGGAAATAAGTCTATATAATTCTGATTTCTTCTTGAGCCGTTACATTTTATTGCCCTATGTCCTTTTTGATAACACCTTTCGCAGACTTGAAATACCAAAAGAACATACATTTTTTATCTCTTTATTATTTTGAAATGATGAATTGAAACAAGTAAATGTAGTGGGAATATCTAGGTATAAAGTTAATTATTTATTTGAAGATTATACGAGGAAGAAAAAATGGGTGTATGTTTTGACTATTAGAAAACATTTGACTATTATTAAATTCGATTTCGTTTCTTGTGTTAATTGTTGAATGAGCAGAAATACTGGTTTAATGGACGTCCAGATCTGGAAAATGCTTGGAAGGTGGCCAAAAAAGCCTTTCGAAAAAACGGTTTTCTCAAAATCTTTTGTTACCCTAGGGCGTGGTACGCTGTCAACCGCTATATGTTGGCTTTGGAAAAGGTAAGAGAAAAAAGATGGGAGTTATTTGTGATATTTTATCGTTGAGTTTTTCACTCAAATCATTTTTTCTTTTTGTTTTAGGTGACCGATTGCTACTAATGGACTCGAAGACAATAAATCGCCCAACTGGAACGGAATTCGTGAATGCGTGTGTGGTATGTGTGTGAGAGAGAAATCGAAGTAGAGTGAGATGAGTTAGCTGGATAACTTTATGCATGTAGGGTTTTAGGTTTTTCTGAATAAATAAAAAAAAAATTATATAAGAAATTATTTTTTTTACTTCTACCCCTCTTCCGATTTCGTTGATAAATATTTAATTATTATGAATTTTATCGTTAGTTTTTGAAAATTTAATATTTAAGTTGTTTATAAGCCTATAAAAAAGTAATTTTTTATTAATAAAATATTTTAAGATTTTTTTTTGAAAATCAAAACTTAAGATAAAGAATAAAATCTTTTTGTTAATAAATATTTTATTTTTCAATTCTTAGTTTTCAGAAGAAATTGATATTTAAAGTGTCCATGAGTTTAGAAAAAAGTAATTCTTCATTGATAAAAATATTTTAAAATGAATTGGAAATAATTTTAGATAATCAAAGCTTATGATAAAAAATAGAATCTTTTAGTTTATATTTATAGATGAGAAGTTGTAGATGAGTAGATGAGAAGCTTCGGTAGTTATATCTTTAATTCTCAGATAATATCTATATACTTTTACGATCAATATTATCAACACGAATCAGGTATATAATAATTATTACAAGATATCCTGCTGTAATTATATTGTCATAGAAACAGTTTCCTTTTGATTTTGTAAAACTAGTGAGTTCTTGGTTGACATACTCGGTGAGGAGTAAAATCTCGAAAATTGGATTTTCTTATGTGGTATGTAATTGTGGAGAAAAATTGCAAATTTTGCCATGCAATGTCTGAGAGCATAATTCTAGAAAGTTTTCTTGGACGATGAAATAAGATTCATCATCATCAGAGAGTGCTAAAAGTGGCATATCTGGTTTGATGTAAATATTTGGTGTATAATTTGTCTTTGAAGGGTAAATAATTGGTGACGGATGGAATCTATATAATTGGAATTTTTGTTTATCGATAGCAGAGGTTTGAAGTACAAATATCATCTGGTCTTTTATGAAAAGATGTTGAATTTTTGAAAACTAGAAAAAATTTTGGAAGTTTGTTTTGGAAATTTCTGATTCAGGATATTGTTGTTCTTGGATCTGAATAAAGTAGTCTGAAGAAGACTGATAAAAATGTAAGGGATGCCAGATCCCATTATCACTAGAAGTGAGCATATCAGAAAGTTGTTTTAAAGAGTCAGTATAAAAATCTATAGATGCGTGAAGCATTGTTAACCACTTATACACAATAAGTTCATAATTGTTCATTGATGGATCATATGTAAGCTTACGCCATTCATCTCCAATTGGTCTCCAATCGGTTTGTGCTTCTACGATTTGTTTTGTAACTGTTGCATTTTTCTTTGGGATTATTATTTCTTCGCAAATATCATAGTATGATATTAGATATTTCATCATTGATAAGGCTGCTTTATTTATTGCTAAAACTGAAGTTTCTCCGACGTCTATGGCGTAGTGATTTGAAATTTGACAGTGAGCGGAATAGCTGCTGTTATTTAAAGCCATATACCTGTAGACATTAGTTTTAGATTTTCCTAGTCCGTATTTGATTCCGAAATCACTCAAAGTGATGGTGTAGTTTAAAATTCCTCATGTTGGATGTATTATTGATGTCACTGGCGATGTTTCTTGTTGTGTATATGCGAGATTGATAGAGTTCATGGTTTTTATTTTTATTTTCGGCGATTTTATCCTGGAGTATAGAGTTATGAAGTTTATGAAAGATATAATTTATTTTTGTGTTTGTTTTTTAATGGCTCCAGTTTTTGGCAACATTACATGTTTTTGTTTTTCTCTAACAGCAATACTGTCAGATAATTTATGTATTGGTCTAGTGAATACTTCAAAATCGTGCTCTTTATTGCAAAGAGCACAATATTTAGTTTTTATTCGAAAAGTTCCTCCTGACCAGCCCTTTCTAGTTTCATTAGATTTTTTATTTACTGAATTCGGATGTTCGTAAGAATAGTTACTTCAAGGATTATTCTGGGGACTTTTAATTTTTTGTTCTTTAATTCTGTTAATTACTTTAGCGGCTGCAAAACTTCTTGCCAAGAAGGGAGTAATTGCAATTCCTGCTTCTTTAATGTTACAAACAGGGCAAATAGCATGATTCGCGTCAATATCAGGTGACGTATTTAATTTCAGTAATGTATATGTAGGTCTCGGTAATTTATATATGCTGCACAAAACTTTAAGTTAACATAATAATTGACCTGAGGTTTCAGTTTTGTTCATTATCGTTTGTGCAGTGTCATATTTTCCTCGTAATATTTTGAGTAGTAATTGTGCTGCATTTTGTTTAGCTATGGTTTCATCTTTAGCGGTACCGATAATTGTTCGTTTTTTCTACGGAAAAAGTGGCGTAGAGTCCATGTATTAAACAATTTTATTCTAAACCCTGTTTGTTATGTAATATCAATGAACAATTACATCGTACAACACCCGCTTACGTATTTAATTATACTATGTAACAAGAAGGTTTGAGGAAAAGACTGTCTAACACCTGGACTCTATGTAATTTTTGCCATAGAATCAAATCGTGCTATTAGTTTTTTCGTAACTCACATTTTTAAACAGGCTGTTCAAACGAAAATTGTTTAAACAATCGAAAGTTAAAATTTTTTCATGAAAAATCATCTTCCAATGAAATGTTCTTACATCAACATTAACTTTTCTACTACGTACATTGGCTTGCCCATGGGACTCAGTAGGTTACAAAATTGTTTATAACTTTATAGCTTGTCTATAAATTTTCAAATCATAACAATTTCTCATTACTAATACAATCCTATTAATAAATTACAATGATTTCAAGCCAGAATAATTTTTCCTGCACGAAACTGATATACTGAAAAATTTGTTCAAATAAATTGTTTACAACAATTCGATTGTACACTCAAATAATTATTTGTATTTCTTAAGTATATCTTCATTATTTCCAACTGATAGTGAATTTATTATTATTATTCTTTATTATTATTATTCTTGTGTTTGTCGATTGAATTTGTGTAAGCAAGTATTACACGCATGTAATTTTTTTTTAGCATATATCAGTTTCTTGGAGCATGAGTGACAACGTGGATGAACTTCTGATAATTTACCAAAGAAATGCCATGAATTTGATATTCGGAAAAATGTTTTACAATTTGAAGTAGCTAGAGAAAAGCAATTTTTACAAAACTCAATAGGGCTTCCCGGCAAAAATGAATTTTTTTTTATATTATATACTGTAAAAACCACTTGAATTTTTTCGTTTGCTAGAAAGAAGTCAAAATTAGCGAGAAAAGAAATTCTTTTTATGTGAAAAATTTTGAGAAAATAATAGGTGAGAATTGAGTAGATAAGAAGTGAGTGAGTAAATTTATGAATGAAATGAATGAAAAATTAGTAAATTTATAGAAAGTTTGTAACTGATTTTATGCTTCTCATTGTTGATATGCAGACATGGATTAATATTATTGATCATGTCTAATTCGATAGTTATAATTCTGAAAGGAAATTTTATAGAGAATGTTAGCTGTTTAATAAACATAATTGTAATTTGAAATAAATGAATATTCGCAATATTTATATGAAGTTGAATTTAGATTTTTATACTAGAAAAAGCTTTTTAAGTAATGATCTAGAAAGATTTGAAATGGCGAGAAATTTTTCATTTAATCAATTTCATTTTACTTTTTCAAATATTTTGACTTACTTTCTGGTAACTCAATTAGTGAGCGCTTAAGTCGATTAATGTGTACGACCTTTAAAGAGTTTTTTATTTGGATTTTCACGTTTCCTTTTCCTGAAATTTCTAATACTTCGTACGGTCCTGACTATTGATTGTTGAGTTTCTAAATTTTTCCTCCTTCCAATAAAAATACTTTGTTTCCTATTTTGAATTCTTGAGGGTTGATTTTCGTATTATAATACTGTTTTGATTTTTCTTTGGCTGTAATTAAATTTTGTCTGGCTAATTCGCGAATTCCATGTAATCTTGTTACTACATTTTTTGTAAAGTCATCATATGTTTGCAATTTTTCATGTTCTGGCGGGGGTTCACTGGAAGATAATCGGGCTCGTTTTCCGTTTTAAAGTTGAAGTTTTGAATTGTCTGATACGAAATCGTTTAGCGATTCTTCCTTATAAATTATTCGAAAAATCTTTACCTTAATCAGTTAAAACTCCTCTTGGTGAGCGAAAGTGCAAATCAATTTCTCTACAAATGCGTCTACTATTGTACTGACTTGATGGTTTGGAAGGGCACAAGCTATACAAAATTTAGTGAAATTGTCTTGAATTGTTAATATGTACTCGTTCCCTTTTTCGGTTTTTCGTAATTTTTCTACAATGTCCACTGAAATTTTTTCAAATGAGGTTCCTGGAGTGTCAGTTATGACCATTGGTCTTTTCGCTTTGACGCGGACTAGTTTTTTGAGTTGACATTGCAGACAAAGTTGTATGTATTATTGTATATCAATTTTCATATTTTCCCAGAAAAAATGTTGTCTCATTCTAATTATATGTCTTTGTGTGACCACCAAATGCTGAAGAATGAGCTTATACTGAAATTTCATTCTTTTGTTCTTTTGTGGAATATTATGTAATCCCTGAGCAAATTATTATTTTTGTATCAGATTCTGAAAATATGGATTTAAGTTGGGTCAAGATTACTTCCGATGGTACGTTATTTACGTGATCAGTTTCAGCTATACTGATTGATTTCAAATTTAATTTGCTAGCCTTATAATGCAAAGAAAAAATCGCTAACTTTATACTGTTAAGTGTTTCTGCAAGATTTTCTTTTGTCTCTTCTTCGATGGGAAGGGAAATATGATAATATTTTCCTTTATGAATTTCTTTGGCAAGACCTTTTTGAAGGTTCGTGAACTTGGGTAACCGTTCGCGTTCCAATAATAATTCTGATCCTTTATCTCGGAGCTCTCCGTTAGTTGTAGTAGAATACAGGTATGCATAATTATGTTTCCTCATTGTAATTTCATCGCGGCAGTCTATTATAGTTGGGTGCTTATTTGACGTTCCGGCCACTGGGCTATCCGGAGGTGGCTCTGGGGCGGGCGATTTTGTGCTGAATCTCCGTTTTTCGTCTCTTTATTATCATTCGTTTCTGGTGAATCTGCATTAAAATGAGGGTCTGGATTAACAACATTTTTGTCAAACTCTTTATTAAAATTGTTGTCATAACTGTCATCATTAGAAAAATTTTCTTTAGCGTCACTTAAGTTTTCTTTTCCACTGGATTCACTTGAACTTGAAAAATAATCTGGATTTTCCGCGTTGCTATCTTCTTCTTTTTAAGTTTTTGATTTCTTTTTCTTCTTACAGGATTTCGTTTTCTTTTTCATGTAGTCATAATAATTCAGATCAGAATCTGAGTTGTCTGATATATAATTGGGATTAACGTCCGTTTTTGTTTTAGTAATAGTTTCTTTTCTTGGCCTTCCACACTTTTTTGCTGCAAGAGTAGGGATAACATTTTTGTTTTGAGTGTAGCCTTACGTGGTCTACCTCGATTCTTGTTAATAATGATTTTTTCTGGAGAGTCATTTTCGTAATTATCTTCGCTATTATTTTCTTTGAAATTTTCTCAAATATTTTCTTGTACATTAACTGGATTTTTAGTTTCTTCTGTTTGATTTCTTGTTTTTCCTCTGGTTACCATTGCGTGGCATTTTGATTCTTTTGCTTTATTCAAATTTGAGAGATCCATTTTATTAGGTAATACGTAAATTCTTTCTTTGACTTGATTGAATAATTCTTCAGTGAGAATATCTTTTTCTTTCTTTATTTTCATGTTAAGACTTGAACTTGGATTGACACATGACTTAGAATTTGATTCTGAGTCTTTGTCAGCACTCGATATAGAACTGGAATTTGGACAAGATTTAGAATATGAGCCTGATTAATACTCGTTTTTGAACTAGATTTTGATATGGAATTCGAACTTAGATTTGAGTGCGTGAAATACGTTTCTTCATTAACTCTCATTATTTTAGCATCTTTTTCTACTCCTTCTTCTTCTTTTTCTTCATTTTTGACATCTGTGGGGTTCCTAGATGATATATATGTATGTATATATATATAATCAAAAAAATTGGTCAAACAACCACCGCAGAGTCCCCCTGGGAGCGACTACCATCTATGAAAATGACACCGGCTGCCAGTAGAACCGCGGTAAATCACACCAATGGCCACGCCTCACAACCGTGAGATGGGCGACCGCAGGGTACGGTGAAATCACGATGAAGGGCCGGCGAAACCATCGTGAGTCCTAAGGACACGGAGCGACCCGAGAACGAGAGCTCTTTGCATCGATCTCGCAAGTGCTTTGGCATTTTTCTGGCACGCGGGTATGGCTTCGAGGTTACGAATCAGTGATGGTTTCTAATAGCGCTTCTGTCCACGAGTCCTGTCAAGTCGTCCTCGTTTCAAATGAATCTTGGCACACTTGTCCAATCCAAAGTTCATACCAATATCTCGTGTGTACCCCTCGACGATCCTTAGAGCATCCTTGAGATGCTGTGACCCAGAAGCATAGATCTTCAAGTCAACCATATTAAGTATATGGGTGACCTTATGCTTACGATTATTAGATTCACCGCAGAGATACCCACGAGACTTGCGCAGTGCGAGAGATAGTGGCAAAAGTGTGATGCAGAAGAGAAGAGGGCTCAT